>CAUYQV010095140.1:0-18570 GCA_963574575.1 Galagoides demidoff
AATGATAGCTGTGTACATTAATGCAATCATGGGGTATAGTGTGGTGTTTTCATATACAATTTGAAATATTTTCATCAAACTGGTTAACATAGCCTTCATGTCATTTTCTTAGTTATTGTGTTGAGATGTTTACATTTTACTTTTAGAAAGATTCACTTGTACCCTTGTAAGATAAACCATAGAGGTAATCCCTTCAATCACCCTACCTCCAACCCCTCCTCTCCCTTCCCTCTCCCCCCTGCCCATATTCTTAGGCTATAATTAGGTTATAGCTTTCATATGAAAGCTATAAAATAGTTTCATAATAGGACTGTGTTCATTGGATACTTTTTCTTCCATTCTTGAGATACTTTGCTAAGAAGAACATTTTCCAGCTCCATCCATGTAAACATGAAAGAGGTAAAGTCTCCATCTTTCTTTATGGCTGCATAGTATTCCATGGAAGAAGCCCAAGTGCCATCAATCCACAAATGGATCAATAAATTGTGGTATATATACACCATGGAATACTATGCAATTAGTGATCTTAAGAAAGTGAACTAATACCTTTTTTTCTGAAGTGTCACAAGCCATAGGTGAGTCCTCAGTCTTTAGAGGCTTGGAGGCCTGATAGGGAAAGTCAGTGACAGTGAACAGCTGGATCAAGGCATCAAGGTGTCATGCACAGAACCATGGAGGAAAACTAACATTTTCCCCCAAAATACAGGAGAGGAAGTAGAAGCAGAGTGAATGGCAATAGCAGGTAGTCTTCTCTCCAGCTTATAAATTCCTTTCGGGCATGAGCGCTATACAATTCATTCTTGAATTTCCTTAATGGGTGAATGCTAAGGCACTCTGAAAGCATTCAATACATGTTTACTCTCTTTTAACAAAATTGACTGGGAAATATTAAAGTTTAGTATTATAAGAAAAAATAATCTGTAGAGTTGAGTGTTAATGTTTTTAAAATCTTGTTCCCATTGTGTATCAAGCTGGTAGTAATTAGTAAATCCTAAAAGAACTACTTACTGTGAATTTAGTGATATTATTCACTCAAAAAGCATCTGATGTCATAAATACCTTTTAAAACTTTTCACTAGTGTGCTAAGCTATGCACATCTATTCGTAAGAAAAGTCTGTTCCTGAAGGCATTTTGAATTGTTTCTTTATATCAGAGGCAATGCATTTTCAAAGTTACATTAGTTACTAAGTACACACGCATTACACCCCACACACACACGTACATACTCTCTTACATTTACAGAAGAATATGTGCGTATATTTATATATGCTAACATATAAAATATATTTCAATATTAAAATTATGGCCCATACTCTATATAAAAAAAGGCATTTACAAACTAAACCAGCAAAAAATCATTCTGGAAACCCAAGCCCACATTTATACTTGGCATTTTCTTGTTTATTCTAGTCTAGAAAAAGAACGTCTCCAGGTGACTCACACAGCCACAAGGAATCACTGCCATTAAATTGGCGGTAGTTTCCTGAAATGTGGCACAGTGATGGAAAATAAATAAATATTTTCTTTAACTCTTGCCTAAAAAATGTAAACTTTCATCTTAACTAAAAATATAAAAGAAAACATGGTGGGAACTATTCTACAAACTCAATAATTGCGTCCTTTAATTATCTGCTTCAGGAAATTCTCCTCATCCCCAGAAGGGTTTTCTAAAACCCTTGATCAAATAGTACTGCTGTCTGCAACGTCACTGGAGACAGCACCTCCCACATGTATCACGATGGCTGCAGCCTCTGAACTGTGTACCGCCATGCTCACCCTGAAACCTACCTCCTTCCCCTCAGGGATATCTCACAACCCAGGCACATCAGCCTACGGAGATTTCCTACTTATAAGTGAAGGGTTTATTTACCAAATACAGGGAGACATCACCTATTTATCAAGCTGCAGGCTCTGTAGACCCAGATGTGAACTCAAGTCCAAGTTCAGCCATTTCTAGTATTTTTGATCCTGAACATATTACCTAACTGTTTTAAGGTTCATTTTTTTCATCTGAAAAATTTCTGTACTTATTATATGTGTCTGTTTTGAAGACTAAATTAGATATATAGAGTGCTCAATAGAATGCCTGATACAAAATCAGCGCTCAGTGCGAGTTACTACTGTGTTAGCCTGAACATGCTAGGGCAGGCTGTGGAAACAAAGAAACTCAGAAATCTCACTGATTTAACCCAAAACATGGTTTCTCAGTCACAGGACATTCAGTATGTGTTCAGTCTCTTCTGCCGTTCAGTGAGCAGTGAGCCACTTTCAGCCTCTCCTGATGCTGTCTTTATTGTGGATTCCAAGGCCACCGCAGAAAGTGAAAAGAAATTGGAAGAATTTCATGGGTTTTTCCAAAGACGTCTTGGACATTATTTGAGTCAATCTCACCCGTATGGCATCTTCCAGATGTCACATAGGCATTTACTAGGGAAGGTAGGAAATGCAGGCTTCCTGTACGTGCCCCAGGGAGGACACCACATGGCAAACAGAATTGTCCTGATAGCAGTTATCATCATCACTCCCCTGAGGTTGTGCATAAGTTAGAGTTAACCATACTATGAAACCTTAGAGTAATGTGCCCCCCAGAAGGAAATTCCAGGCTACGTAGATTACCATTCACTCATATTCTTATCAACTGGCTAACTCTGGTCATCCAGTAACTTCACAGTGGTACAACCCTAATTTTATGTTAAAAAAATGTTTGGACCTCAGGTATAACACTGTATGAGGGGTTCTCAAGTGAAGTCAAATCTGCCCTTGTAGATGAGGAATCACGGAAAGTGATAATTTATATGTTAGTGTGCTAGAGAAGCTACACTATCGTGTATCAATTTGTGATGAGATTTACGATATGATAATGCAATAAAGTGAAAAATGTGAAATTCACGCTCTGATTTTATAAATTCCAATGTCAGTGTCCTGGTTATCTTACCTCCAATTTATATCTTTATACAGTGTAAAAATAAAAGCAATGCTAATAGTTGTTTTGTCTAGTGTCCAGAAAATACAACCAATTTAATTATTGGAATGACCCTATAAAGTAGATACAATTTTTATTCCTGTTTTACATAAAGAAAGCTAACATGAAATAACTCGTCTGAGGTCACATAGCTAGTTAGTGTTAGAAATAGATTTTAAACCCAGAGCTGTCTGAGTCCAAAGGACAGAAAGCATGATGCCGCTGCTTGGAAAGCTCTGTCATTTAAACACTGGGCAGTACTATTGTTGTTATTATTATGCTTATAATTATACCATCAGCATTGGAGTTTCTTTTCCTCTTTTGTCCCTGGAAGAATTTCTTCTTTAATCATGTAAAGAACGTTTTGCAATAAATCACTTGGAAAAAGGCAGAGGGTTCAAGACACTGATACAGTTTTGAGAATCCTCACTGGTATAGAGAACATTTAATTTGTAATTCAAATGGAACTCTTGGTGCTACATATGTAGAACACTGATACCTATTAGCTAGGTCTCTGCCTTGATTCATCCAGTCTTCAGCTTCAGGTGGGCCAAAATTCAAGGCTGGATCATTTTGTTAGGATGTCAAGCAGGTTTATATGATTTCCTTTCCTCAATAAATCTGTTTTCTTAAAACTCTGTTTTTTAAGTCTTATTTTTTAACATTTTTAACCAACACTTTTCCTTTGTAAAATACTCATTTTACTGAGGGAGATGGGAACATATTATATAAAACTCCTTTTCTAAAAAATAGTCTGGCTCTGTGACATTCTGCATCATTTCAATTTTCTCTTTTAATATACAAAAATAGTTTTAAAGGACAGAGAATGCAGTCAGAGTGAAAGAGATATGAGAGAGAGAGGGAGATCAGAGTGCTCTGATCTTTCCTTTGAACCTTATCAGTTCATCACTCTTATCTGACATGTGACAGGTCAGCAGATGGTCCCCAAATCCAAATGTTGAATAACTCTGTGAGCGAAAATAGTAGAATGTATTTCATAGTCTGACATGATGTCAAAAGGCTGAACTCGAACATTCCTGATAAAGATCATCATATATAATACTAAGAGAAGCATGTAAGTATAATTTCTTTGACAAAGATTTTACTGAGGACTGGGTACTCGTATGTGATATCAGGTCCTTAATGAAAGACCACATTTAGAAATTCTACTAGTCTAGGAACAAAAAATGTAGAGAGAAGCAATTTGAGAAAGGTTTTGCATGCTAAAAGTATTGACCTTTGATAGTTAATGAGTTACTACATAATAGCATAGGAAAATAAAAATATTAACATCATTTTATCTAGTTCTCACACGATTAACTGAGACTCAGAGCAGTGGAGTGCCTACTCTGTGAGAAGATAGGCTTTGTACTCACTGCTTGCCACCCCCAGCCCAGCACTTCCCCATCTGTCTGTATCCCACCGTTCCACGCCCAGAGCAGCCTGAGCCAGCCCAGCCACGGCAGCGAGCTAAGTTGCATTTCCCCACCCTGAAAAGGTTTCTCAATTTTCATTCATAGTACTCATGTTTTCACTTTATTCACACTCACCATTTACTAATTTTTAAGGATGTGCTTTAGGCTGGGCACAGTGGCTCACACCTGTAATCCCAGCACTCTGGGATGCGAGATGGGAGGACTGCTTGAGCTCAGGAGTTTACCAGTCTGAGCAAGAGTGAGGCCCCTTCTCAACTAAAAATGGAAAAACTGTTCAAGTGTCGTGGTGGGTGCCTGTGGTCTTAGCTATATGGGAGGCAGGACAATCGCTTGAGCCTAAGAGTTTGAGGTTGCTATGACCACACAGTACTTTACCCAGGTCACAGCACAGAGTGTCTCAAAAAATAAAACAAACAAAGCCTCCCCCAAAATGTATATGTGTATGTATATACACTGCGTAATAAGACTGCACAGGATTTCACATGGAAAAAAAGCAACCAGCTCACTCTGGCCATCCCAGCAACTTCACAATGGCATCACCTTATGTTTTATGTTATTAAATTTTCAGACCCAAGTTATGACTGTATGGCAAATTTTCCTTGTTGAATGTATAAAGAGTTGAATTCAACCATTCAACAATTTTCCTTGTTGAATGTGAGAAGAGTTCCCACGAACTGCAGTCAACGCTGCCTTTCTAGACTGAGAGTCACTAACAGTGATAATTGATAAAAAGGAGACTCTTATGGTTTAAAAAGTTGACAAATAATATATTATCCCTTATTACACTGTGTGTGTGCCACATGTAAGCACTTGCATGGTACTTTGTAGACATGTGTCATTCTGGCTTATCAGCCCCAATGATGTAAGTGAACATTATTGTGCCCATTTTCATAAATAAAGATTATGCACTTAATCTTCAGCAATGGTTATATGGTAGAGGTGGGATTGCAACCCAGGTGTGCCTTATTATTTCTGGCATATTTCCCTGTCTCTTCTTTCTTACAATTTTTGAACTGATGACATTGTGGGGACTAACAAACTCCTTGCTTTTATCACCTGCTAGATGAAGCAGTGCATTCATTTAACTACCCTCACTCAGTTCACTTCTTTTGAGCGCTTTAGCTCTTTTTAGAATTTTTTTTTTTTGGACTCACAAGGAAGTATTCACTCTAGCTACTTACTTCATACATCCATTAATTTCAATCTGTAAATATCCTTGTAGTGATATCTTAATTTGAACTTGAAAGAAAACTGGGTGCTAAACCGTGATGTGTGAAGAATAAATGGAATCTGTGTTTCTTTTAGATGAATCTGATTTCCCCGGCTAATATTGTCTTGTCGTGGTAATCTATGGTTCTGGTAAACAAAAAACCCTATATATCTGATCAATAAATGCCATGAGTTTCAATGGAACATCCTGGTTTAGGGCACTTGAGAAACAGAATATTGTGACGAGTACAGTGAACTAATTGTTTCTGTGTTTTATGAATGAAGTTTATGTTTGTAATTTTCTTGTTTTTATTAAAAAGACAGACTGCATTTCATAATTTTTTGTTGCATCCACTGCTTGCCTACCAGGCTATAGGACACTGTACTGTTGAGCCAAGAATTACTGCTGAGAAAGAAACACAGGGGAGGTATCACTGGTTTCCAGTTGGTTTTATAACAAAGTACAGAGACATGGGAAGGAGAGAGGAAGAACTGGCATTAAAGTGGCCCCTACTGGGGAGCAGACACATGGAGCTTTCCAAAGTTACATTCTTTAATCTATCACAGCGCTTGTGCAGACCTTGTTACTCCCATTGAACAGACAGTTTGTGGTGATGGAGTGATGGTTTGAAGATAATCCACTTTGTAAATATACTTGCTTCCAAATTCATGGAAAACTATGTTCTCAAAGCAGAGCTTCCCAGTATTTCTTTGAAAGAATCCCTCCTAGGAGTACAGATTACTAGACTTGAAGGTCTATGGCCACAGCCTAAAGAGGCAAACTCAAAATAACTTTAGAGTATTATTTATACATGTATTCAAATAATGTCATTAGATTCCACAATAGAGGCGTGTTTATTTCAACATATGAGATGTTTTTTTGAAAGGGGTTCAGCAGTGTACCCAGAGATGAGACCAGGAGAGGTTCAGGCAAAGTTTAAGGAAAGGGAGTGGAGACCCACCTAGGCAAAGATGACTTCTACATTAAGGGTGGTTGGAGGCTTGTTTTTATACTGAGTGTAGGGGAAGGAAGTTCCACTGGTTGCTGGAAGGTTCTGGTTCTGATAGGCTAGGGTCTTTCAGGTGGAACTCTTGGGAGTGGGTCAGGTAGACCTTTTGTTCTAGCAGGACAGGATGAGGAGAGGGGAAGGGTTTAGGCCCCCAACAGTTTTAAATTACTTTCTGGCTAGAGGGCCTTGGCATCATAGAGCAAAGAAACCTCAAACTCCTGGGGCTCAAGCAATTCTCCTGCCTCAGCCATCCAAGTAGCTGGGACTATAGGTGCCTGCCATGATACCTGGCTAATTTTTCTATTTTTATGAGAGATGGGGTGTCATCATGAGATCTTGCTCATGCTGGTCATGAACTCCTAAGTTCTAGTAATCTACCTTCCTCAGCCTTCCAGACTGCTAGCATTATGGGCATGAGCCCACCCAGCCCAAGACGTGGTTCTTTATGAACACATATACACATCCCCCTGTGTGGGTGTACACTTTGATTTCCTAGCTAATATCCATTGTTCTTGCCAATCTCCACAGTATGGAAGGAATGCTAAACTTGAATGATAAACTTGGACTTTATCCCCCACCCCCACAACCCCTCCATACCCACAGCCCAGTCGTGCAGGAGGCACCATTAGATCTCTTTCATCCTAGAGTCTTTCAGTGGTCTTCAATTCCAAGTGCTGGATACATAACAATGACTGGGTGACTGGGCATGATGATAATAACTAACAGGAACCACCATCAGATGTTAATGCCCAGGACTACTGTTTCTTTCTTGAAGAATTCCTAATGCCTGTCTTTTATCTGCTCACTCAGTGAATTCAATACACATGTATATGGTACCTATAATATATGAGACTATCCAATTACCATAATATTCTATTTCTACCCTCTTGCCACAGTGGATATTCCTGGTACCACTTACCTTGCATCATTTAGGCAGCCTTTGGCACACAAGAGTGCCAGGTTTTAACCTTTATTTTAAAAAAATATACCTTGTCCACTGAATAAATAGAAGTGAAAATTTTATCCACAATGCCTCTCCTATTGACATCATTCAAAATGTAATACAATGTTACAATGAAGAACATACACCTGCGATTCCATTTCATATTTTAATAATTTTACCCAAAATAGCTCAATTCAGACATTAATCCCATTCCACAGGTGAGAAAACTTAAAGAAACTTTGCAATTTCATCTTGAAACAAAGTCCCTAATCCAATTCCCTTCTTATTTTCCCCTTGCACCAAACTTTATCTTAATAAATAACATATAAGCCACCTTCCTCCATAAAGCACATAAAAAGTATTAAATATATATATACACACACAGTATATACTAAAATGGTAATAAAAATAAATAGAAGGTAATAAAAATGCTCTAAAAACTAATAGAATTACTGTAATTGATAATTAATTTTGCTCTGAGTTTCCTAGCAGCCAAAATTAACACAATTAGAATTATATAAAAATATATATTTTAAGTCATTTTAAATAATCACTAATAATTCTACAGGATAACAGATACAATTCAAGAATTGATATACTAGAAACTTATCAAAAGTCCATTATATTTCCTGAGCTGCAGCCCCATCCTACAGCACGGAGAATTGTAAATAAGATTCTCGAGTTGGGCTCCCATTCAGAAGGCCAGTGCGAGGCAGTGAGAGCAGGGGAACAGCTTACCATAGCTTTAGGGGGGGTGCAGAAGATATCAAAAGAACTAGACTACAGCAGCTAGAATTCCGTTCAGAAAGTTTAAGTCAAGAAGATATAATGAAGAGATTAATATGTATAAAAATATGTAAGGTTAAAGGGAACAATAAAAAATGTTGAGGAATCCAGAAAGGGACACACAACACAAAGAGTTTTCCCCAGTTAGTTCAGAAAATCCAAAGAGAGGAAATAACTTCCCCGGGACCTAGGAGAGCAGAGCTGTGGAAAAAGGTTCACTCACCAGCAGCTGTAGTCATAGTGGGAAAAGCTATTACCAAAAACCAGAAGGAAGGAGAGAGAAATACTCCAACCTCTCTCTCCCATTACCAGCCCGTTTCCTCTTATTGCCTCCCACAGTCAAAACCCAGAGAGCAGGAAAGCCTTGAAGATGTCAGGAACTATAGTCATGTGACTCAAGTCATGTGACTGAAGTTTGAAGAGGTAGAAAGGTGGCAAGACAGTTGAACCAGCAAGTCTGTGTCCAAGTCTTGGCTTCTTTACTCACTAACCAAGTGAAATAATAGATAAGAAGAATTTAACATAGTGATTAAAAACATAATGGATGCTCTGTAATTATTTGCTGAATATAAGCTTGAGTTAAAATGGTAGTTAATACCTTAAGGCCCTGGGATGGAAGAATTCTATTTGAAGGTTTGCAAACCAGCTGAGGGCCATGAGCAAAGGCCTAGTTTTCCAAAGAGCTATGGTAAATATGCTTATGCTCATGGGCAGCTAAATTATGGATTCATATCCAGAGATCTCTTGCAGCTCCAACTTCTCTATAGCAGTGAGTGATCACCCATTTGGAATCTAAAAGAACATTAGGGTTTAAAAAATTATATATTTTATCTTTGACACTGAGAGGTGGTCAAGTATATCCCTAGGTGACAGACAAAATGGACTCCCCATGGCTCAATGAGGTGAGCAAAGTTAAAATAGGATGAGGTGGCCATGCCTGGGTGAAAGAGTGGTCACATACACTGTGCTCTTAGAAAGATGTGGGGAAAGTGTCAGGGGCCTCCCTTTCTACATTCAAGCCAAACCAGTGAAGGGATTTTGGGGTCAGCAGACAAAGGAATGAAGAGGGTTGACACAAATTCTGTGTTGGGAGACTGAGAAACTCTGGGAGGAGCCCTCCCCAGTAAACCTTGGGTCCGTATTTATCGTCATAAAATGGGAAGGAGATGAAAGCTGCTTGCCCAACACGAGCACTGATGAGGAAGGAGATGGAGCAGATCAGATAGAATGTTTCCACCTTTGTTTTTGCAAAATCGCAGACCTTGAGCACAACCTCTGCCTTTACTATCAAGAGACCTTTGGAATCTAGAGAATCTTTACCATAATTATTAGGTAATCATCACACCTCACCTAATACATTTTCTCTTGGAGGCCAGTTTTCTGATCTGCGTGCAAACAACTCACATGCCATTCTTGTGATTCTCCAGGTCTCTCAAGCAGGAAACGAGTTTTATGCTAAAGATCAGGCCTCAATTTTCCTTACAACAAGTTCCTGCTGTCAGTGCCCAGGTAAACTACACCTGGGACTAGCCCCAACCTCCACCTCCACTTATACACCATGGCAATTTGAAAGGAGCATCTGACAGGGACCAAAGCTTTGGGGTTTGGAAACCACCCAGTCAGTGATTAACTATTCTGATGAATCAGAACTGAACAAGTTTGAATCCTTTATTCAGATAAACTGACCTGAGTGAGAACTTTGGCAAGAACTTTCCCATTTAAACCAGACCCTCCCTTTGTTCTTCAGAGAATAGACTTTCATTTGTACTAAAGGTTGTGCCTCCCCAATCTGCAGATTTGTTTTTTATAGAAAATAAGATTCTTCCTTTTCTGTCACAGATCTCATGGTCTTTGGTTAACAGAAGCTAAAGAGGACACTCAAGTGACATACTGCTTATTGACCTATCTTTGGGAGGCTGTCCTTTCTACAAATGGTCTCTAGTGCAAATGACGCTCTGGGCATATGAGGGTACCTAAGCCTAGTCATCTGACTCAAACTGGGTTGATCTGACTTCTTCTTTTCCTAGAGTGAGAAAGAATGCTCTGGAAGCTAAGTGAGACATATTTCTGACAGTGTTCTAGAAGAGAAGGCCTAGGAATTCCTGTCACGGAGACTGCTGGACAGTTATCCAGTTCAGAGTCACAGATTGCTTACCTCCTCTTTTTAATGATACTAGATACTTTGATACTTTCCAATACATTACTTAAAAATTTTGTTTTTGAAGCAATGATTGTTGGTTTTATTGCTGGCAACTTTAGCTACTGTGGTATTTTCATTTATACCAGTGTCTCTCCCCAACTCTACTGACATTTGGGGCCATTCTTGTTGTGAGGACCAGTCTTGGGGACTGTAAGAGATGTAGCGGCTTCCCTGGCCTCTATCCACTAGGTGCAAGTAGCAAGACCCATTTGTAACAATCAAAAATGTTTCCAGACAATGCCAAATGTCCACCGGGAAGACACAATTGCCCCAGTTGACAAGCACTGATTCAGACTAACAGAAGAAGGAACATTACTTATCATTTTAAAATGGTTTCATGGAGCAAGGTTCTATGCTAATATGTTTCAGGGTTGATTTAAATCAACTTGATGGTGCAAACCATAGCTTTAACACTTAGTATTGTTATCTCGGATAAATTATTTAATCTCTCTGAGTCTTTGATTCCTCACTTTTAAAATGGTGATAATAAATAAAACCCACTAACAACTGTGAGTATTTAACAGAATAGTGTATGAATGCAAAAAGCATGGAACATAGTAGGACTTAAACTAGAGCTAGTCCAAGCCTCCTTTACTCAGCCTAGAGCCTTCTGCTTAGAAAAAAATCAACCATTCTTTCTTAAACAAATAAATGATTTAAAAGCCCGCAGTTGTGTATATGCATACATATATGGTCATTTCCAGTAGTTCTGTTTGCTTATAATAAAATTTCAATTAAGTAAGAGAGACAAAACCCTTGTTTGCTCACAAATATCAGGGTAATTAATAATGATGAGAAATGAAAACCCTGGTGTTTAATGGAAAAATTAACAAAATATTGTATTTCCCTTGTTTGCTCTATCTGGACATGGTCTTCTAGGCAAACACGAATGCACACAAATCACTTATGTGCAGAGTTCCTAAAATAACAAAGTACAATCTGCCCACCTCCTGAGCACCGCCCAGCTGTCAGGCTGAGTACAGCTGTAATTCATGTGGGCTCCTCAGATAGTAGAGTTTCTACTAAAACTTTCCCCTTAAATGGGCGTTTTTTGTTTTTCTTTAATTTATCAAGAAATGGATTAGAAACAAAAAGGATCTCAACAGACAATATTAGTGGGAGATACTTCACATGTTGCAAAGATGAGTTTTAGTCAAGCTTTTCAGTGGAAAATCCCAAAGGGAGGGAGTTTGCTGAATAATTAGCTAATCAAAGAAAACCCTAATTTTCTTCTCTCCCTACCTCTCCACCTCCTTTTTTTCTTGAACCCTTTGATAATAGAGAACTATAAGGGATTTTGAAAAAAGGTGAAAAAGATCATAGCCCTGTTTATCCAACGTTCACTGCATACCTGCTTTCATTAGCTGTTTGGAATATGATGATCCTGGGCTACAGCTCCTAACTCCCAAATGACATTACTACTTAATAAATGCTACATGGGTTTCTCTGCTGTTAGATCTTGGAATAGGGAATAGGGTGGTGGTATATTTCTCTGTCTCTCTTACTAGATTTTAAAATCCTTAGGGTAAGGAAGTGGTTTCACTTATCATCTTCAGCCTAAATTATAGCACAGCCTAGCACAGTCCAGTGCTAGGATCATTCTCAGGCATATTAAGAACTAAATAGTCTGTTTAAATAAATGACTACATATTTGTCACTATACCTGAGATACGTATGTTTTATGCCTTACATATTAGGTAACTGTTAGATGATTTATGCTTAATTTAATGTAATGTAATAAATACGTATTGCCCACTACCCTCTTCTATGTGCTATGAGTTGAGAAACAAAGATAAATTTAACAATCACCTTAAGTCAAATTACCTTGCCAAAAACAAAAGTCTCTTGAAAGAAAGTGAGAATGATACAGCAGCTTTCTGAAAGCATAGAGTTCCTACAAGGGTTCTAAGTGATGAACCCTAATTTGGCTGGTTCCTGAGCATAAAAATCTCTCTTAAATTTGGACAAAACTCTTTGTGATATCAATAAGCAGACTGGGGGAGATTTCTAAATAGTCTCCATTATCAGCTCTCAATTATTGGGCTATTGGTTATATCTTTTATTGTAAGAGCCACGAGGGAGAGGGGTGGCTCATGTCTACAAATGTCAGCACAGTCAAAGGAACTTACATCTTTTGACTCTTCCCTTCGGCATAATCATTCACTGTAAAGACAATCTGTTGGGCTTGGAAAAGTGCTTTGCTCACGAAAGATTTCTATGACAAAATATCTCCATTTTCATCCAATTTACGTATATGAAACTTTTTACAATACTTGTATTTAGGAAACAGAAAAATAAGAATAGAATTGATATTGAGTCTTGTTTAATCATGATAGTCATTACGAATACATGAATTAAAAGTATTATCTGACATGTAATCCCAGTAAAATTTTGCTTTTATATTTAATTTAAGTTAAAAATATATGTGTAGGGTTTTGATTAACCTATGTATAATAATTGTAATAATAACTCAATATAGTAAAAAAAATGCACAGTTTTATGTTCTAGGAAATGAGAAAAATTTAATTTACATGTGTATTTTTTTTCAGAGAAGTTTGATAGGTTGATCAATAAAAGACTTTCAGGCATAACAAATAAATTGCATCAGGATAAAATTCTGCATAAGAAGCAAATTGGAAATATAAATTCAAAGAGAAGGAACAAGTAAGACTTCTTGTTAACCAACAGCTTGTTCACGTATTTTTAAAATGGATGATGGTGGGCTTTAAAATCACCCTCCCATTTAGAGTCTATTGAGTATGCTTAGAAGAATGATGTAATGGTTTTACATTTAAATGTTAGTTTTTACAATGTGGTATAAATTACATCCCCTGCAACTATTTATATTTATGATGAAAAATTGTAGATGTCAAGTAAAAAATGTGTGAGGGGTTATGTAGTTATTTGTTCTAATTCTTCCACAGGCTATACGAACCAAATGGTTTGAAGAACCCTGATTTAGATGATGGAGTCACAGAGGGCTTGTTAGCATGGTTGGGGAGGAACAGTGATCGGGGGTGGAAGAGAAGGAGTCCCGGGGATTGCTACGCATGCTCGCAGAGACCAAGCCTGATCAAAGCCATAGCGGCATTGTCTCCAGAGCAATTCTTCACTGTAAGAAGCTGTGTTACATACTCCTGGATTGCAGGAACTAAATGCCAAAAACGATCCCTTCTTCTCATGAAGACAGCCCAAAGTGCCTCACACGCAGTGCCGTGGAGAGACATTCTTGCCCTGGCTCACACCCACCAGAGGAAGAATTTCCAGTCCTTTTTCAGTAGATGTATTGCAGAAGTTTTCAAGGAAGATTTTGGTGCCATTTCTGCCTCCAACTTGGTTTGCCAGGGAATCTTTCAAGCTCATGTACAACATTCCCACACCAGAACTTTTCATATACGACCTAAGAGAGACCGGGCCACTTTTCCATCCAGATAATAGTGGCCTCGTGTTCTTGAAAGGGACTTGGAGTTCAGACCGTCATTTTATTAGCGCCCCGGAAAGCACACTTGCTTCACCCATCGATATTTGACGACTATTGAAGGGAGGACAGAACAGACATGCTGTCAGAATTGATGAAGGAAAAGCAAGAAGCAAACTTGAACTTGCATTGGCGCTGCCCACGGGGAGTCTGAGTAATTGGGAGATTGTTCCTCTTCATCTAGCAGGATTTGATGTAAGCCGCCAGCAGGGGGTGAGGGAACCCTATGGTTGGACAGAGGAGGTGGGAAGATGGGGAGGGGGTGACTCCATGTGCTACAAAATCTGGCACCGGGAAAGCATGTCTAAAATAATCTACAAAGCTTCTGTGAATTCTCTGTCTCCAGCTTCAGCAGCCAGGGCTCATTGTGTAAGGCACCATCAATACAGATTTTGGCTCCTTCCTCTGGGGTACTTTTCCTGAAATGCTTACCCACCTCAAGCTGGTTTGGGCCCTTCTCTCCTGCACTTTCAGTACAATCTCTGATGCTTTTTATTATAGCCCCATTTATGGTTTTTTTTTTTTTTTTTTTTTTTGCTGTGGGGACAGTCTGATGGGATAAAAGGGAAAGTTAAAGAAAGAAGAGCTATACAATCATAAGAAAATGTCGGGATAGAATTCAAAGCCTCTGAGTCTCATGTGCTGGTTCTCTGTGGCTTCCTCCCCGGCTTTCTCTGAACTCATGTTCTGTTTTCGGCTATTCTTTGACACATATTCAGTCTTCACATACAATTTATATGCGCTTGTAGTTGTGATTGTAGTGAATACAGTTACCCATCTGAGTATTTTGAAATGAGGTATCTGTGGCAGTGAGTCTGTGCTCGGTCCCAGGGCTCTCTAGAGACCTGTGTGGGAAGGAAGGACTCGGGAAAGAAGCAACCAACATTCCTGCTCCTCAAACTGTGCCAGGCTAACCTTGTGCTAAATACAGGACATCAACATGGAAAGACACAGGCTACTGAGACAGAAGCTTGCAACCGGGATAGAAAACATAATGAAGAGTTTTATCAAACCTATAAATGTAGTCAAAACTTAGCTAAAACAACTGAGTCTTAAAAAGGCTGAGAATCTTAGCATGTCCAGTCCATATTTGTTTGTGGAAAGGGCCTTCTTTTTTCCATTCATAGCAAGTTTGTGTCCAGTCATTTTTGGCTACCATTCCACAAATGTGTGGGCATCTGATCAAAGCTAAGTCAATCAGATTTTCTTCTTTCTCAGTATTAGAATCAAAGTACAAAGGCTTACATGAAAGATTCTGGGAAGTGACGTCATAAGGCTAGGGCAAATTCAGAGGTAGTAGACATTTTTTGTTACTCATAACTAAGGGTAGAAAAGAAGTTTCCAGAGAATGGGTGGGAATAAAGCAGAGACAAAGTGGCAGAGATTAGGACACAATTGGTCCCAGATAAACACACATACACACACAGAGAGAGGTTTAAGATACGAGGTCCAGCTATGCTGCCTACTATTGGGGTCTATGCATAGAATCCCTGCATAAGACAGTCATGCCCGTCTAATCTCTCATCTTCAGAGGAGAAAGATAATTTACTGAAAATATAATTAAGTGAATCAGGCCAAGCATACACATCTGAGTTTTCTATGATGCCAGCTATTTTCAAAGTAAAGGGGCCACCAGCTTCAAAAGAGGTTGGTGATATTGTTTCCTGTGATTTCAGGACACATTCCAGGTCTGAAACATCACATCTGAGTCAAAGTCACTTATAGAAGACCATAACATGGTCCAAGATTCTAAACTGATGCTGAGTCACTATGTTACGGGGGAAAAGGTGTGTCTGTATATATGTGTCTGCATTTTACTTACTTGATTTTGCAATTTGGCATCTAAATGCTGTATCTACAGATGAAAGATTATTGCTTTTGCACTTGATCTTAACCAAAAGGCCTAGAAGTGATGATTATTGCCTTTGGTCATGCATCACTGCAAGGTTCAGTGTACAAAGACCATTTATGCATCACTAAGTGCTTCTTGATCAAATATCTGATCTCTCAGAAACACAGCTCCACTGACGATCTGTCCCAGGAAAATTGTTTTCCTCTTCCTCTCCTCAGAGCTCCCTTAGCCTATATTTTAATCCATTCTGTCACACAGGCCTCCAAGTACAACAGAATCTCTAAGGGCTCTCTACATAAAAAGGAGCAGCCTTTACCCTAACTAGACCTCTGACTGCTCTGCACAGCCAAGTCCTCCCTGGGAGTCTGCACATGAGGGCACTGTCCCTGCTTACCCAGGGCCTCCAGGGCCTGTTGGCAAATCTTTGAGCAAATACCATTTCCTTTCTGCTGGATTTTAAATCTCCTCTTGGACTTCCTTCACCCCCTGCCTGTTCTGGGTCCTGTGATTGATCATCTGAACTCCCTTCCCTCCAGTATCCTCAGCAATCTCCATCCTTGTCATTCTGCTGCTTCTCGTTCAGAAAACCCCAGTCAGAGAGAGTGATGTTTATGCTATGCCACCATCTCAGCAGCCAAGTTCAGGTGTTCAGACTGCCACTACTGCACACTTAAGGTTGATAATCTCAGCTGGGCCCTTAGCAATACCCATTGGTCCTTTTCCTCCTGCTTACTGACTGGACATTTTAATCCAGTTTAACATAGTCCCAGAAAATGACTGAGTCTCCTACTTCATCAGGGATTCCTGAGGACCTCACATTCCATTCACTGAAATTTTCTAGTAACACCTCACGGCTACCACATTATCTAGATCCATATTATCTGATACCTTTTCCAGCTCAGAGAAAAGTGTTCTACCCAAAGACAGTGCCTTCAACTGGGTCCCCTCTTAAACATGGTGGAACCATAATATTTCATAGCTCTCCCCAGTTCTACAATAGTTCTAGCCTCTCACTCTCTATTGATTTTCTTCTTTGAGCCTAAAAATAAAACATAAGTCTTTTGTAGATGGACTCAAACCATTTCTGAGAGAATGAACCTTAATGTCCTAAGTATTGATTGTATCTAATGAACTAACTTTTGCTTCTATGCATCTATATCGATATTGTGCTTCCTAGGTTACCCACATCCAGAAACCCATTATAGATGAATCTCCAAGAAAAAAGCATTTACCAATTCCCCTGGTGCAAATTCTCCCATCCAGGCTGATTTCAAGCTACCAATATGATGTTACTAAGCAAGGAGTCAGGAAGAGATGTGCACACCACCACACAATATCTCCACCATTCAGCTACAAGAGATGGAAAAACCTCAAGGTTATAGACAGCGATAAATGTAGTAAAAGAATGGAGAAGTGATGAGTGTTGAGTATCTACTATCTGTTTTTATTTTATTTTTGTTTTGAGACAGTCTCACTGTGTCACCCTCAGGATAGTGCCTTGCTGTCACAGCTCACAGCAACCTCAAACTCTTGGGCTTAAGCAATTTTCTTGCCTCAGCCTCCCAAGTAGCTGGGACTACAGGTGACCACCACAACGCCCAGCTATTTTTTTTGTTGCAATTGTTGTTTAGCAGGCCCAGGCCAGGTTCAAACCTGCCAGCCTCAGTGCAGGTGGACACTGCTGTAAGCACTGAGCTACGGGCCCCAAGCCTACTACGTGTTTTTCAAATGATTCATTTTATTATTGGTTTGTATCATTTCATTATTAATCATGGATTCCTTGAAGAACTGGCTTGCAAATTTCTAAATATTAGACAATCGACTGTCACAAGTCAGTAGCAGCAGTTCTAACACACCACTGCATCAGGCTATTAATAAATTTCTTTCTTGGCTCAGTGCCCATAGTACAGTGGTTACAGGGTCAGCCACATACACCAAGGCTGGTGGGTTTGAACCCAGCCCAGGCCAGCTAACCAATGACAACTGCAATAACAACAACAACAACAACAAAAAATAGACGGGCGTTGTGGCGGGTGCCTATAGTCCCAGCTACTCAGGAGGCTGTGGCAAGAGAATCATTTAAACCCAAAGAGTTTGAGGTTGCTGTGAGCAGTGATGCTACAGCACCCTACTGAAGGAGACATAGTGAGACTTTGTCCCCCCAAATAAATAAATGAATAAATAAAAATAAATAAATAAACATCTTTTTTCTTGAAACCTGATGCTTCTATGCATCCTGCAACTACCCTTTGTCTGAAGCTCCCTCGTGTCTTTCTCATGGTGTCTTTTTAAATTTCTATGAGTGCTTTTTTTCTCTCTACCTGAGAAAACTGGTGCTACCAAAATTCTGAATTCAGTCAACTAATCTCACATCGTACATACTCCTTATTATCCTTTATTTCTGTTTCAATTTGGCTGATAATATGATCATGCCCCAGACAACTAAGACCACTGAAAATCAGCCTGACTGTTTCTAATTCTTCCATAGCCCACAATCACATCTTCTTTTTTTTTTTTTAAATTTTTTTTATTGAATGGTAACTATGTACATTAATGCACTTCTGGGGTACAGTGTGGGTTTTCACATGCAATCCGAAATACTTCCATCAAACTGATCAACACAGCCTTCATGTCATTTTCTCAGTTATTGTTTTAAAACGTTCTGATTCTACTCTTAGAGAGTTTCACTTGTA
>CAUYQV010095143.1:0-31476 GCA_963574575.1 Galagoides demidoff
TTTCAAGGCCGGTGCTAGACTTTTTGCCACCACTATAAAATATAAATAATATGAGTACTGTCTGCTAAATTCATGAAATAAATAAATAAATTACTTACCTAAATTATCTGAATAGCTGATTTGTTGACATCACTTGTTTAAGTAGCACTAGCATGTAGTACATAGTATGGTGTGTATCGTCTGAGAGACAGTTACAAGATGTTTTCGTGGTTGCCAATACCAAAAAATGCCGTTGTTCATTAAGTCCAAATAATGGTGGTCGAATTCTAACAACTGATCAACAATGCGAATTTTGATAAGCAGTTCTCGAAAATCAGTTCTCAACAATTATTTGTTACTATTAAAGTTTAACATTATAAAATTAACAAAAATAATATAAAACTCATATCCTGGCAAAATAGCTACATGGCAGCTGAAAACTGTATATTCCCTTCCCGTTATCCCGTTGTTCCCTAGCTTGTTGTGAAAGAGAGGCACTATGACTGGCAGAGATCTCACAGACCACCGAGGCTTGTAGGAAAGGTCTTTATTGATGGGGTGACGGAGGCTGCAGAGCAGCACCGAGGAGGAGAGAAAAGAGGGGAGAGAGATAAGGAGAGAGTGGGGAAGAGAAGAGAGAGAGAGTAGAGAAGAGCAAGGGGGAAAAGGAGGAAAAGAGAAGGAAAGGAGCAGACACGTGCCCTTCTATAGGGAAGTCTCAGATTGGTGATGGGCTGGTGGAATAACCAATAAGGAGTTATTGCTCTGGCAGAAAGAGCCATAGAGGTGGGCAAAGGGAATTGGAACAGGGTGATGAGGTAAGCAGGTCACTCCCTGTGTTAGGGGAGGAGTTGTAACTTTAAGGGCAGGAAGGGGCTTTTTGTGGGTAGGGGCCTTCTGAGGCAATTATCTAACAGGTCGTGCATTCTTTCCAAAATTCAGGACTTTTTAAAAACAGGACAGGACTCAGGAAAAAATTGTTAAAAATCAGGACTGTCCTGCCAAAAGTGAGACGTCTGGTCACCTTAATGTAACAATTTTAAATGTGTATTATCATAGAAGAGCTTTAAAATACCTGAAGCAAAAACAGATCAAACCAAAAGGACAAAGAGTCAATTATAGTTGCAGTTTTCAACACACTTCTTTCAATAATTAATAGAACAATTAAACATCACTATTAACTAGCTTGACCTAAATTGACATTTATAGAGAATTCCGTCAACTATGGCAAAATAAACATTAATTTCAAGTGTATTGTGAACATTCAAGGCCAGTAAAGTTACAAGTCTTAGTAATTGTAAGAGCGTTGACATCATAAGTGGATTGAATTTTAAGAGAGTTGGTGATTTATGACCACATTCGAATTAAAGTAGAGATCAATAACAGATAAATATATGGAAAGTCCCAATATTTTGATATGAAATAATACATTTCCAAATAACCCAGAGGCCATAGAAAAAAATAAGCAAAATTAGAAAATATCTTTGATTCAATGAAAGTACGAATATAACATATTAACATTTCTGGGATAAAGCATTGCTACAGGGAATATTATAGAATTATAATCTTAAATAAAATAGAAAGGTTTCAAATTAATAACTTAGCTTCCACAATAAGAAATTAGAAAAAAGAACAAGTAACTTAAAATACATAGATGAATGGGCAAGTTACATAAAAATATTCTTGCTTTGTGTGTGTGTGTGCATATATATACATATATATATATATATATATTTTTTTTTTTTTTTTTTACCAATACTGTCAGAAAACAAAATAATAGATCTTAACAGACCTATCACATTTAGAGACATTGGCACTGTAATTTAACACCTTCTCATAAAGAAACTCCAGGAAACGACGGTTTTACCAGTGAATTCTGCCATGTGAGTTCTCACAACCTCTACCAATCTGCAAGCCATATTTAACCTTGATATGAAAACTTGACAAAGTTTTAAGGAAGACATATGCAAGTTAATCTCACTCATGCATTGCAAAATAGCAAGCCAATTATCAAAGTGTATCTGACAATAGATATATTGGGTGGTATATACACGAATTGCGTTACTACAAATTGTAGTACTCCAGGAAAAAAAAAAAGTTGCCATTTAAAATTCAATCTGTATAATTAACCCCAATAATGCAATACAGGAGAAAGTTTTCTGATTATCTGAATAGATGCAGAAAAATAGTTCTGTAAAATTTAATGGTCATTAATGCTAAAAATACATCTGTGAAACATGGAAGAAACATCTCTTAATCTGATAAATCTAGGAAATAATCTAGGACTAGCTTAAGGGAAAAATATTCACATCTTTCCAACGGAGATCATGAGGATACAGTGGTGTCCATCCTCACCACTTCTATTCTGTTTTTTGTTAATAATGGTATCCTGTGCAGAGAGGCAAGGGGAAATAAACAAAGGTACAGTGGTCTCCTTTTAGCTGTGGTTTCAGTTGCCCACTGTGAACTCCAGTCCAAAAATACTAAATAGAAAGTTCTGGAAACAATCTATAGATTTTAAACGGTAAGCCATTCTGAGTAAGTGTGATCAAATAGTGTGCTGTCCTACTGTGTCCAACCTTGGACCTGAGTTATCTCTTTGTCCACAGTGTCCACACCGCATAGTCTACCTGTCTGTGGTCATTGTCATCATCTGCTCCTGAGATTCTGCCATATCCTTGTCCTGCCTTGATGGTCTAGGTTACTTGAAGCAGGTAATCCTCCTCCTATTGTATTGTCAGAAAGTCCGTAGTAAATGTAAATTAACACTACTCCACAGTGCCTGTGTTATGCAGTTCACTTGGTTTCATCACGAGAGAGGGGGTCAGTGAGAGAGACCACATTCACATCACTTTTTTTTTTTTTCAGTTTTGGCCAGAACTGGGCTTGAACCGCCCCCCCCCCCATATATGGGGCCGGCACCCTACTCCTTAAGCAACAGGTGCCGCCCCATTCACATAACTTTTATTATTGTATACTGCTACAGTTGTACTATTTTACTATGAGATATTGTAGTTAATCTTGTATTGTACCTAATATATGGATTAAACTTTATTAAGGGAATAATATTTAGGAAAATCATAGTATTTATAGGGTTTAATTTTATTCATAACTTCACAACCAGGAATGTATCCCCCACAGATAAGGGAAGATTCATATTTTAAAGATTTTAAAGGAAGAAATTAAGTGGTCATTATTTGCATACTCTACAAGTTATGAAAAAATTTAAAATCTGTGGTAATGAAAACAACATGATATTATCTCAAGAAGATAAAACAGACATAATGACATAATTTCAAGGACCTAGAAATAGATTTGCAGTGCATTAAACTTTTGATTTATAAAACACTAGTGCTTTAGAGCAGTGGTAAAAGGAAAATATTTTAAAAATTGGTCAAGGGTCAAGTGGATCTCCACATTTTATAAAGAGAAACCTGGCCCTTTCTTTGGAGTGAACATAAAAATTATATCCAGGACGATTATAGATCTAATTATGAATGGTAAATAATAAAGCCACCAAGTTGTACTCACAACCTTGTAGGTCTCAGAATAGGACTCAACTTCAATATCACTGCTTTTCTTTATAATGCTGTGTATTTTAATCTGGTCACTAAAATTGTATTCTGAGTTTTTCTTAGATTCTCAAAGGAATCTATGGAAAAAAGAGTTCAGGAATTTCTATAAGTCAGTATATGATTTAATTCATGCTATTGGAAGTAAGAAACAATTTCTTCAATAAGACACAAAAAGCAGAAACCATTAAATAAAAAATAATTAATGGTCTACATAAAAGTTAAGTGCTCTTGGGGCAGTGCCTGTAGCTCAGTGGGTAGGGCACCAGCCCCATATACAGAGGGTGGCAGGTTCAAACCCAGCCCCGGCCAAACTGCAACAACAACAAAAAAATAGCTGGGCGTTGTGGTGTGCACCTGGAGTCCCAGCTACTTGGGAGGCTGAGGCAAGAGAATCGCCTAAGCCCAGGAGTTGGAGGTTGCTGTGAGCTGTGTGATGCCATGACACTCTACCAAGGGTGATAAAGTGAGACTCTGTCTCAACAGAGAAAAAAAAAATTAAGAGCTCTTTTTTATGAAAAGGCATCATTGAGTGAGTGAAAATGCAAGCCACAGAGGCACATGCATAACTTTAAAAAAGTTCTTGTTCAGATATCTAACATATTCTTTTAAATTAGTATGAAAAAGAGCCCAACAGAAAATTGAGCAATAATTTAAATAGAAATTTTACATGAGATCAAAATTTACTAATTATAAGGGAAATGTGAATGATAACAAAGATGCATACACCAGAATTGCTGAAGGCACAGGAGTCACAACACCAAGCTTGCCTATGATGTTAAGAAACAGAAACCCTCGGACGCTATTGATGGTAATGCCCATTCTTACAATGGCTTTGACAACTGGCATTAGCTATGAAGTTTAACATGTGGATACCTTAGGACCAGCCCATGTATGCCAGAGGAAGGGCATAAAAATATCTGTGAACAATACTCATCCAATAGCTCCAATCCAAGTATCTATCAATGGTTGAATAAATAAATAAACAATAGGTCCAATCCAAGTATCTATCAATGGTTGAATAAATAAAGTGAATGAAATTTTAATGTGAATGAAAGGACTGCCCTGCACAGCTACACTGGATGAATCTCAAAAATACACTGAGAGAAAGAAGTCAGACATAAAGCAATGCATAATACAGCATCCCATCTGTGACAATTTAAACAGGCAACTCTAATCCATAGCACCCATAGTTAGGATAAGGAGAAGGGAGTGGGTTTGGGAGGGGATACAAGTGATACTTATGGGGTTCTAGTAATAATTCATTTCTTAGTATAATGATGGTTACATACCTTGGCTCACTTTGTCAAAATTCAGCGAGCTGTATACTGACATTTGTGTACTTTCTATATGTGCAGCATAGTTTAATTAAAATATTTTTATAAGTGCTGGGAGGCTGATTGGAAACTCTATACATACAATAAGACTTGTCAACCAGTAAGCTTCACTACAGGTGACTACTTGGGAAAAATCCAAAAACCAATAATTGAAAGAATCTGTTTTAGGAGGGAATTAATGAAAAGGAATTTAGAACTGTTGCCAAAAGCCTTGGGTCCCTCAGAGAGAAGTAGTGGGCTTTGTAATTTCCGTACTAGGAAGTGTATGGAAAGTGGAGGCTTAGTTAATATAAATATTCATTCTGCTCCACTGTGGATGAAGAGGTCAGGTTGTTGAAAAATCTCAAGGGGAAGACAGAAAATGGGGCACTACACATCAGGCCTACCCTAGAGAACCCCTGGAGGATGTGTGAAGAGAGAATATGAAATGAGTCGAAAACAAAAATATTAGTCATTTAAAATAAAATCACCATAAAAAGCTATCTTAAAGAGTTTCTAATCTACTCTTAACTGATGTAAGTGCTCACAACATTGACATTTTTAAGCAGATAAAAAAGTCATCATTCTAACATTTGTTTTTACTTAAAAATATATTTTATATGTGTTACCCACGTAAATACGTATGTCAATTCTTTTGGGTGGTATATAGTTTTCAATTGCATCAGGGTATTTAATTCATGTCAATGATCTTTTGAAAGATGCTTAATTAATTCATTCACTTATTTCTTTATTCATTTATTTAAAGATACTTCTCCAAGTTAAAGACAGACCTGAGTTATTGGGAAAGAGCTTGGATAACCACTGTTATTGTATATCACACGTGTACACAGCTGTGGGAAGACAGGCCAACTTCAGGAATGTTAAAAATGGAAAACCAACCAATGGCTTAGAATTGAGAAAAATATTATATTTAAAAGAGGAGATACACCAGAGCCTCACTCTATGGGTAGCACTCTGGCGGGAAATGTCTACAGCAATATATTTTCTCTTTCCATGGTAGAATAGGAGTGGGAGAAATGGGAACCATGGTGTTCAAGGAAGCATGGCCTTTCTAAAGACACAGTCTAAGCAGTATTTCTACATGGTGACGAATGCTCCACTCCAAATTAAAAGCACAAAATAAATACCACTCATATTAAGATTTACAATATGATAATAATGTTGTATCCTTCCATATGATTTATCACTTTTCTGGACCCCTAGAGATAATTCCTGGATTTTATGCTTATCATTCCTTTGCCTTTAAAAATAGTTTTGGCCTGTCATAGTGGATCACTCCTGTAATCCTAGCAGAGGTGGAAGGTTCACTTGAGGCCAGGAGTTTGAGTCCAACCTGGGCAACATACTGAGACCCCCATCTCTACAAGAAATTAAAAAAAAAATACAGGGGCATGGTGACATGCACATGTAGCCCCAGATACTCAGAAGGCTGAGGCAGAAGAATTGCCTGAGCTCAGGTTGCAGTGAGCCATGATGAAGCCACTGCATCCAGGTAACAGAACAAGACCCTGTCTCTGAAAACAAACTTTTATCATGTTTTCTTAAACATGTTCTTTAAATTACCTTGCTATTGAGCTTTATGAAAGTGATGTGAAATAATACATGGAATATCTGTGACATTTTCTCTTTTGTGACTTGGTTTTTTAATACAATTTGTTCCTGAGATTCATCCATGTGGTTGCATGTGGCTGTAGTTCATTATTTATAGTGATTGCCCTGTATACATATGCCAGATTTACTCACCCCTCCTCTTGCTGATGAATGTTTGAGTTGTTTCCATTTTTATAAAGACTGCTGTTATGCACATGGTACAGGTGTACCCTGATGTGGGTGTGAAAGAATTTCTCTAAGATGGGAGAAGTGGCCACCTATGAAATGGTCTATGGTCACAGGAAGGAGGTGTATCATAAAGAAAGATAGAACAGTTGGTGAAATTTTCAAGGACAGAGTGAATATTTTACACTTTCTCAAAGTTATTATTACTACAGTAATATGTGAAGGGACAAAGGGCTAATATGATGGGTTCTGCTAGTGCGGAAAACAGTACAGTGGTTTCTCAAATGTTCAACACAGAACCACCGAAAGATCCAGCAATCCCACCACTGGGTATGTACCCAAAGCATTGAAATCAGGGACACAAACAAATACTTGTGCACCAATGTTCATAGTAGCTTTATTCCCAATAGCCAAAAGGTGGAGAAAACCCTAAAATTCATCAGAGGATGAACGGATGAGCAAAATGTGGTCTATCATACAATTTTTTGTTCTTCAGACTTGAAAAAGGAAGGAAATTGTGACACATTACCTCATGAAAGAATCTGAAAGGGCTATTAAGAGAAATAAGACTCACACAAAAGGGAAAATATTCTATGAGGTCAATTAAGTTCCTGAACTCATCCTAGAAAAAGTGCTACATACCTCATTTCTGAATATGACACGGTCACCAGATGGCCAACGGGAGGACTCTGAAGGTGACCTTAGTGATATTCAGCAATCAGGCATGTGGCACTTGTTCTAGGATAAGTCTGTGAACTGAATTGCCCAACCTCTTAGGATTTCACTCATAGGAGGTAATTAGGGAAGTCAAATTAATAGAGAGAGAGGATAGAAGAATGGTTTTCAGGGTCTGAAGAGAACTGGGAATAAGAAGTTATTGTTAGTGGGTACAAAGTTTCCGTTTGGGAAGATGAGAATGTTCTAGAAGTGGGTGCCTGATGTGATGCCAGATGTGCCTGTCACCAAACTGTACACCAAAAAAGGGGTTAAAGTGATAAATTTTATGTATATTTGTCACAATAAGAATGGGTTGCATAACATTACAGTATATCTAATTTATGACCATTTAGGAACTAGGCAATCATTTCTTTGCTATCGTTCTTCCACATTGCTCAAATGCATTGAGACGTGACTGAAGTATCTAGAAAGATATAACCAAATTTATATATGTATATATTTTTTCAATATATGCCAGAGTTCCTTATAAAGAACTATGGATCGAATAGACAATGACATGTCTAGTAACATCTGCATTTTGCACGTGCTTCTTTGTACACATGTACAATTAAATTCCAAAACATAACCTGAAGATCAATTCAGTGACAAAAAAGTCCGACTTTAACTTATTACTTATTGATTAGCTAGACATCCCTTGATGATAGCGTCATGGCTAAAAGAAAATTATGTTTCTTTATATCAGGTAACACAACTTTAATCAGACAGAATAGAGCTCACTATTTCGTTGGTAAGTGTGTTGCAGAGTTTAATATTGCAAGGCCACATACTCTTTCCTCACGTCTGTATTGAAGAACACTTTTGTTTTGAATTAGCCATCCTTATTACTAAGCATTAATTTTTACCAAGTCTAATATAATTCGGGGTGCTTCTGTCAATAGTTCATTGCCCTCTCCATCTCATTAGACAATTTCTTTGTCATCAGCTGCTTCTGTAACACTTCCTACTCAGCCTCATCAATGAATTTCATTAAGAACTTGTTGACTCCTCTTTCTAAATCATTAATAATGTTGTTAAATAAAACCTAACTGAACAAAGAACTTCTTGGCAGCCTATGAGATGCCAAACCTGAACTGAAACTCAAGCCATTTTTCATTCTCCACTAACAGAGACTTTCTTCCTATTTTCCCTCATTTGATATTAGGGCAATTCCCTTTTATGTAGAGCAATTGGGATTAATTTTGTTAGTTGCATTTCATGATGTTGTAAGCGCCCATCTTATCTAATGTAATAATTTCCCAGTGTAGGGCTCAGTGCTAGAGGAGGGAAAATGCTCTATTTTAGAAAAGGCATGATGTTTCAATGCTAACTAAATGTATTGGAGGTAGGGAAAACCTTGAAGAAAGAGAGAAATCTCACACATGTAATTTCTTCAGGCCAATTATCATGATGAATAATTTGATGGAAAAATAAGGGCATCACAGAGGTAGGATTAGGGAAAGGAATAATAACTGAGGAGGAGAGTCATTATTTGATATTTTTAGACAGAAAATTATTGGCTTTCGATTAGTGATGATTAATAGAACTTTTTATGATGACAGAAAAATTATATAATGTGTGCTGTCCAGTAGAACAGACGCTAGCTGGTATGTGTCTCTCAAGCATTTAACATAGGACAAGTGCAACTAAAGATGTGAATTTTCAGTCTTATTAAACTTGAAGGAATTTAAATTTTAATAATCACATAAGACTAATGGCTACCGTTTAGAACTGCACAATTCTAGAGCTATCGGGCAGCTACATTAAAAGCCAAAAGATGAAACCAGAAACTGTCTGCTGAAGGATAGTTCCAATTAAGACTCTAAAATAAGAACAGCCAAGCGGCCACATGGGGTAGCTCACTTTTGTAATCCTAGCATCCTGGGAGGCCAAGGTGCATGGATCACCTGAGCTCAGGAGTTTGAGACCAGCTTAAACAAGAGTGAGACCCCACTCCCTACTAAAAATAGAACAAATGGCTGGGCATTGTGGTGAATGTCTACAGTCAGGAGTCTGAAGCAAGATCATCATTTGAGCCCAAGACTTTGAGGTTGTCGTAAGCTATGGTGCCACAGCACTCCACCCCAGATGAAGTGAAATGGAAGCTAGTACTCACTTCATCCTCAGTGCCATTAAATTCAACTTCCTCTGTACCAAACCCTTCAGAAACTTGATCATGGTAAATGGAGAAAAGGGTAATGGAGAATTACCTCAAGTAATAATTGAAAATATATTCAAATCAAAGATTAATTACCATGTTTGCATGTACTTGCTAATATTTTATAAATTTGAAAACAATTGCCCATTTTTCCTCCTAGATAGCATTCATTCATTCGTAAATATGGATTGAGAAATTCTTATATGTTAAATTGGCCGCAATTATTACTTTTAAGCAGTGTTCATTTTTTATCATTTTAAAGGTATCTTCCACTCATTTTCTAATAATTTGAAGTAGATTCCCATGTCCTTTCTCTTGCCTAATTGCTTTCTTGATCAACATGTCCCTATAGTGTTGTGACACCATGTATAACTTCTAAAAAAGAGCAGTTTCCCTAAGCTTTTTACTTATTAAGGGAATTTGGTAGATGTAATATGCATGAGTTATGAAAGGCTTTGCACCAAACAGAAAATTTTATGGAAGAACTTATGAAAAATGATTGCAGTGGTTACACTGGAGAATTAACCAGTTTCTGTGAAGGATACTCTCAGGCCCAATATACTCAATATTTTTATCCCTGGCCAGAATAATGGAATTTAGAAGACATTGATTAAATGACAATGGACAGTAAATTGGGTTTATATCTGGTCATTTTTTCTGTCTACAGTTTATGACTATGATTATAACCGTGTATCTTCAGATTTTTGTATGTTCATAAGTTATCATTTCTCTTGGACAAATAGCTAGGGATGGAATGCTGGGTCATCTGATAAGTGTATACTTAAACTTGTAAGAAACTGCAAAACTTTACCTAAAGACTCTGTATCATTTTTCATTACTGTTAGTAATGTATGACGTTCCAGTTGTTCTGTATCCTCAGGAGTACATGGTGCTGTCAGCTTTTATTTTAGATAATAAATATATTGTGATACTTCACAGTAGACTCAGTTTGCATTTCCATAGGACCAATGATTTTGAGCATCTTTTCATATGGTTATTTGCCATCAATATCTCTTTAGCAAAGTGTTTGTTCAAATCTTCTGCCAACTTTTTAAATTGAGCTGTTTGTTGTCTCATTCTTAGATTATGCGAGTTCTTTATGTACTATAGACACAAGTTATTTTTTGAGCATGTGTTTTGCAAATATTTTCTGCCACTTTGCCTTTTCACTTGTTCAAAGTGTTTTTTGAAAAGCAGTGTTTTAGTTTCAATAAAGTCCAATTCATCAGCTTTTAATGAATTGTGATTTTTTCTGTCCAATCAAAAATAGTTGTGCCTAATTCAAAATTTAAAAAAAAAGTCTCCTGTGTTTTCTCTTGAAAGTTTTGGGTTTTACATCAAGGTTTTTGTCCATTTTGAGTGAATTTGTAACTACAGTATAAGAATATAACTTCTTTATTTTTCATTGTATTTCTAATTGTTTTGGCATTGGTTTTTGGAAAGGCTAATCTTTATCCCCTGAATTGTCCTGTGAACTCTGTCCAGGACTCAATGTGTCATAGATATTTGGGTCTGTCATATATGTTTCTGTTCATTCAGTTCCATTGTTCAGTATGTCAAAACTTTACAGTTATACGTTAAGCCTAAGAGCAGGTAGTGTAGGTCTTCCATATTTTTTTAATGTTTACATTATTTTTAGAATCAGCTTCTTGATTTCTGCCAAAAAAAAAAAAAAAGCATGTTTGGGATTTTCACTGATATTACACTGAATCTACTGACCAAGTAAGAGAGAATTGAAATCTTAAGAATGCTGAGTTTTGTGATCTATAAACATAAAATTCTCTCCATTATTTAGGTCTTTGATTTTTGATACTATTACTATGTGTATTTGCACATATGGTATCATTTGACATATAAGCATAACGTTGATTTTTTTAACATATTGAATTTTATTCAGTAGCATTTATGAATGGTTCATTTTCTTAATAAATTTACCCATTTATCACCATGCAGTGTCTTTCTTGACCCCTGGTTCCTTATTCTAAATTAAAATTAAAATTCCAGTTGTTTAAAAATTATATTTGAAATATTATTAATCCTTTTTAATTTTAACATATCCACATTTTATATAGATTTCTTATAAATGACATATATTTAGATTTTTCTTTATTATCCAATCTTGAAAGTCTCTGCCTTTTATTAGATGTTTAGATAATTTATATTTAATATTATTATTGATTTCACTGGATTTAAATTTAGTATCTTGCTAGTTGATTTTTGTGAGTTCCATAATTCTTTGTCCCATTCTTCCATCTTCTTTCAAATTAAGTATTTTTTAAAATTTCACTTACCTCCATATTAGCTAATCAGTTATACTCTTTTTATTTTCTCTTTTAGTGGTTGTCCCCAAGGTTTATACCCAAGGTGTTCACATCTTTAACTTATTATAGACAACTTTCAAATAATAGTATTCTGGTTCATAAATATTATCAGAACCTTACAATGGAATATTTCCAAATCATCTCTCCCCTTCTTTGTAATATTTTTATCAGATATTTTAATATTTTATATAGTTCAACTATCATAATATTACTATAATTTTTGCATTAAGCAGTCAAATATCTTTTAAAGCGGTCTACAATAAAAACAAACTATGCTTTTCACATAAACCTTCATCTGTATAATTAACCAGAAAAATTTATTTCTTTGTGTAGAACCAGTTCCAAAGTGGATTATTGTATCTGCCTAAAGACTTTCCTTTTCATTTCAGCTGTCAATGAATTCTCTCAAACTTTGTTTGACTAAAAGAAATTTCCTTATTTTTCCTTCACTTTTTCCTGGGTACAGAATTCTAGGTTGATAGGTTTTTGGGGTTTTTTGTTTGTTTGTTTGCTTGCTTGCGTTCACTGTTTTATGGATGTCACTCTATTAACCTCTAACTTGCATAGTAGAGATCAATGCCCGGCCTGGCTTCTGTTGCAACACTTACATCTTTGGTTTAATGTCTTTAATTATTTTGAGAAAATATTTGATCAATTCTCTTTTCCTCTAAGATGGCAATTTCACTTATGTCTACCATTCAGCTTTATCCTATAGTTCTTGAATTCTCTCTCTTTGGGTACAAATGTGTATATATAGTCTGTGTATGTACATATGTATACACACATGCACACATACACGCACAAACATAGAGAGTGACAAAAATACACATACATTTTTAAAAAGGAAAAAAAACTGCATTAAAATTGTAATACTGAAACCACATTTGACTTTTGCAATTATTTTTATTTTTATTTTTATTTTTTTATTAAACGATAGCTGTATACATTATAAGAGAGAGGCACAAGACACAATAAACAAGATAACAAATTATTGCTCTATATTGAGTATTACAATTTTAATACAGTTTTTACTTTCTTAAAATATGTGTGTGTGTGTTGTCACCCTCTGTGTGTGTATTTAAATACATAAATAAAATCTTCACTCTTTTTGTCTTTATGTTTTATAATTGACCCGGCTCCAAGCTTCATTCCTCAGCTTTCTCGGATCTACTTATGAGCCCATCTAAGGAATATTTCTTCCCTGACATTATGTTCCTTGTTTATAACATTTCAACTTAATTTTTCTCCTGTTTTACACTTCCATGCTGAAATTCTCACATTTAGTCATTTTTATTGTCCTCCATTTTTATTAGGTCCTTCAATGTATTATTCACTGTTGTTTTAAAAACTCTGTTGTACAAATTCCTGGTCACATCATATGCATTGTGATACATGTGATATCTGAGTTCTAGGTATCATGGGTATAATAATAGATGAGGAGGTAAATAGTATTTACCCCAGGGAATAGGTGCATCTTTTCTTTGAGACTTTTAATTTGAGAAGTTGAACTGGTCTAGTTAGGATTTTGGACTAGGTCTGAGTTTTGTTCATGCTATCATTATATTCAGTGCTCTGCAGTCTCTGAATCCTTCACAAATGAGCTGCTAGTGCCTTTTATTTAAGGTGGGTGCTATAGGGCTGGCTATTCAGTGTTCATACTGCACCTTTAGCCATCACTGCACACCTGTACCACAAAAGGGTTATTTGATATATATTTACCCTTCTCCTCCCCCAACAGTTAAACTGCTGTCATGTGTGGGGCTCAGGATTCTGTAGCTCTCTTACACCCTCAGTCTCAGAGAGCTACTTTACAACAGGCATTGGGGATGACACTCTTAGCATCCACTTTCCTTCCGCCTACCCTGTTGGAGCCAACACTCTGCCTTGACCTCTGCTTGATAGGAGCTTACGCTCAAGATTGTTTCTTATACTTCTCTCAGAAAGAGTTTTGTTCTTCTAGTCTCTTGTTATTCCAGAAAGCTGGTTATAATCTCATTTTTATGTGGAATCTAAAATAGTTGATTTTATAGGGAGTAGAATAGTGGTTACTAGAGGCTGGAGAGAACAGGGAGGAGGGAGGTGCTGGGAGAGGGTAATTAGGAAGATAAGGTCTGTTGTTCTATTACACAGTAAGTTGACTATAGCAAATAACAATGTAGTGTATATTTCAAGGTTGTCAGAAGAGATTTTGAATGTTGTCACCACAAAGAAATAATAAATGTTTAATGTGATGGATGTGGCAATTATCCCGATTTGATCATTATAGAATGTTTAGATGTGTGAAACATCACACTATACTCCATAAATATATACAATTATCATGTGTCAATTATAAATTTAAAAATTAATTATAAAGACAGAGTCGTTTAACATGAGAGTTAAAGGGATCTTGTGAAAATAATGACCACAACTGTAATAATAATAATAATAATAATAATAATATACATGGAAAAATAGTCTTAACCAAAAATGTAAGTAAGTATCTATTAGATTAACATTCTTCCTTTTTGGCTTGGTACCTGTTGCACAGTGGTTATGGCACCAGCCACATAAGTGGGGGTGGTGGGTCTGAACTCTGCCCAGGACAGCTAAACAACAATGACAACTGCAACAACTAATAGCCAGGCTTTGTGGCAGGTGCCTGTAGTCCCAGCTACTTGGGAGGCTGAGGCAAGAAAATCGCTTAAGCCCAAGATTTGGAGCTTGCTGTGAGTTGTGATGCCATGGACGCTCTACCAAGGGCAACATTGTGAGACTCTGTCTCAAAAAAAAAAAAAAAAAAAAAAGAAAAGAAAAGAAAAAAATTCTTTCTTTTTAAGGAAGTAACAACTCACTAAAATCAAGTTCTTTACCCTCTACTTCCCCAAAGATTATATTTGATGTGTGCACAGCATCGTGGAGGAGGGTACATCTGGCTTGTGGGAATCCTCCTGTGTTTGCTGTGATTATGGTATACTCACCTCCAGTGGCTCTTATCACCTTATCTTGATGTTCGTGTTGAGTTTCACAGTTCTGCCCTGGTCTCCAGCCTTCACGTCTAAGTATTCTGTCTCCTTCTCCTTCTTACCCAGAGGCCCATACAGGTCTGCCAGGCCTCCTTTCAGATTTTCCTGCCAATGATTTTTCCTGAAGGAAACTGGGATGTGGCTCATTTGTTCAGGTCACTTGCTTAGCTTTTGCTATTCTGTTGCTTCAGCCCCACAAACAGATGGGGCTTCAGGACAGTAATTGGTGTGACTCTTCTAGCTACACCATGAGGAGCCAGGCATATGTTCTTACTGGTTTCAGTTCAGAAAAGTAAAGTGAGATTTCCACCTCCCTCCCTGTACTGCACCTTAACCAAGAATGTGAAAGCTAGAGCTTGGAACCCCAACGCTTTACATCATTGTTCTCCTCTGCCAATTATTTTCTTTCTGCATCTGTTTTCTTGATTTAATGTTTTCTTTTGGAAAGAAAACTAGCTTTTACATCATTATACCTTATTACTCTGTGTCTGTGTGTGGGGGGATATTATGTTATGGTTTATCTTCTATCTTTCAGGTCATACTTTTGGAATTCTAAATAACTCAAGCACTTTGTTTCGGAGACTATATCTAAACAACATTCAGTAGCTCCATAGACCTTCATCCTGAGAAGATTGTTATTCTGAAGAAGTTGGTTAAATAAGGATAAGCAAATGGCAATGGTTCCATGGTAACACAGGAAATAAAGTCAGAGAGAGACTTTAATTGATGTCCCAAATATTGGGTATCAATCCTACTAATAATTTCTATGCATCAAATACTATATCCTATATTATAAAGAAATATTTTCCTATTTATAGAAAAATCATTAAGCAATTAATATTACTATAGAGATAGAATTGAGTCACTTTTTAAAGGAGAACTACACTAACCTTCTCATTGTACTGATGAGAACTCTGAGATTTGGAATATGAAATTAATTAGAATAAGAATATATTGTACGTCAATAATAGAAGTAGAACTGGAACCCAAGTTTCCAGATTCCTTATTTGCACTATGAGTGTCACATAGATCTATTTTAATTTGAGTGTAGCTGTTACTAGGCTCTCTGGAGACAGGGCTATAATTCAAGGTGATTTTCACAAATTAGTTATATGATCCCTGGAAGATAGAAATAAATGCCAGGTACTAAATAATGTGATAAAAATAAAATATACATGTGGGAAATAAATTTCTAGACATTATTACTTTGTGTGCTTAAAATGCGTCAGCAAGAGTACTTGTATTCAAGCAACTCACTTGGCTCTGAGATGTATTAACAATAAAGTAACAAGAAGTATTTAGAAAATAATCCTCTTCAAACACTCAACAGTTACTTAAATACAACTTCCACTTTTTTATGGATTTTATTATAAAAGAAATGATAAGAGAAAGAGGTTGGTTCAATGTGGAACATAAAAAAATGGGAGGGTTATGGAGGACAGAGGGCATTGATTGATTTAACTGGAGAAAATGATGTTGGGAACAAAGCATATCAGCCCTTTTGAAGCTCAGTATCATTCTAAAATAAAGAAAACAGAATTTTTAAAAAGTTTTATTTTATAATATGTGAAATATATGAAAGAATGTTTATCGTTATTTTGGTTTATTATATATTTTTATCCTACACGTAAATTTACTCAACAATCAGTGTGCCCTGACAGTTTTCACATATATTAACTTTGCTTATATGAGTGAATCTGTTATGGGTGTCTACAAAGGGTACTGATAGTGAAATTTTCTATTTCTCTATTGTTATTACTATGTAGTTCTAATTAACATGATTGTATAGCAAGTCTTGATATCTGAAAAAGAAAGGCCCCTTTCACTCTACTCTTCCTCATCAGTGTGGGTGAGCATTAGGGAAGTTAGAATTATAGGAATAGAGTTAGAGTGATATAACAATGAAATGATTGTATAGAAGGTTGATATCAGAGACAGGTATGCAGGAGAATAGGAGAGGACATGAGCCTCCAAAAGGAACACACTATACTGGGGGCTTCATGAGACAGCTTGGCACAAACATCAAAGGACTTCAGGAAATGATCTAGAAGGGCCTAGCTAGAGTCAGAAAGGACCCCAGGAAAAAGATCCTCCAGGCCCTGGTTGGATGCCTAAAAGTACCCCAGGAAAAAGGTCTGCAAGGGCCTGGCTGGGGGCCTGAAAGGGCTTTGAAAACCATTTCAGGACAACACATGCAGCTAACTCATTAAGCAAGAAAGATTAGTTCTTATGGGTGTGAGGTAGGAGGATTCAGCTTTGTTGCTACTGGTTCCTGAAGATGAGTAAGGTGTCAACTAATCTGTCCCCCTCTCCCCCGCAGGAAACAAAAGATTAACTGGGTGGCATTTAGTTCCAAAGTCCATGTTCCCATTTCCTTTGTTTTCTGTAATTCTGTTTGTGATTGACAAGTATCTTAAGAAGCAAAAGTAATAAAAATATCTAAAGGGTTATTGCCTGTGCAATCCAGAATTAGGGCAGGAGAAACTGCAGTGATGTATGTTGTTGTTGTTGCAAACACCCATTAATTAATCAAGAGAAATAATAAAAACTGAGTGCATCCAGAGTTCAAGGTCTTCTTGTCTCTCTTATGAAGGGCATTGACCTCCCAGGCCTGCTCTATAAATTCTACTGTGTTTCTATTGTCTGTCTCTATTTTCCTCATTCCCTTGTCACTTCTGAGCATTGGGGACACTCATGGGTCATGTGGGGGGGCTGGCTTTCTACACATCAGGACTCTTTATTCCCTTTGCCTTTTCTCCTTCTATATAAATTTAGATATCAGTTGGTCTAGTTCCTTGAAAAACTCTATTGAGATTGTAACTAAAATTGATTGGGAAATAAATTAGGAAAATGACATGTTAAAATACCAAATTTTCCTAACCATGTATATGGTATCCTTTTTTTTTTTGCATTCTAAAGTGATTTTTATAAATTTTATGTTTTTTTCCAGTTAGCTTATTCACTGATATTGCCATTTTTAATTTATACTTATTCCTATTACTAATAACAATTATATTTAAACAATTATGTTTTCTTCTTTTACTTATATTATTGGTACCATTTAAATGTGAGCACATATTCAACAATGTTAAGTAGTACTGTATGCCTGTATTAAGGGGGTAGAATTGGACTACTAATGGCTACTGTTAACATTGGACTTCTTTTAAATACATTTTTCAAGTTTTCCATCTTACTTTATTGTGCTGCTTTTTCAAAGTGGCAGATTGCCTATTAAGGTGACCTTAAAATACATTTCAAAATGATAACTACCTGTTGGATATCCACCACAAATATATAATTTCTTTGTGTCTGTGTTTGTAACTCATGCATGCACACACACGTAGACACACATCAGACTTTAAGGTTCCTTCAAGGCTCAGATCAAATTCTTTTATTATACTTTCCATAAATAATTCTATTTTATAGTAATGTTTTCCCATAATCCCTTTAGTATGTCTCATCTGTAAGAGAAAGCTATTATTTCATTCACTATGGCCAGCTCCTTTATCTTATCTCATCTCTTTAACCTCATTTTTAAACTTGCATAGTTTCAGGTAAATGGAGGATGGTGACTTAGTAAGTTTTGCTGCTGCTGCTGTTGTTGATTTTGATGATAATGAGGTCTCAGCTGGGGCTGGTAAACTAAAATCATTCCTGTTTATATGTTGAGTATATACCCAGACAATTTACTAAACTCTCAACTTATTTCTTGATAGATGTGCCAAGTGTCCTTGAAAAGATTATTTTGAGTGTTTCCAAATGGAGTGTTCCATAAATATGACTTTGTTCAAGTTGGTTGATAGTCTTGTTCAAATCTGATATAATCTTACTCTTTTTCTATCTCCTTGTTCTCTCAGTTGTTGAGAGAAGGGTAATGCAATCTAACTATGGATTTATTTGTTTCTTCTTGCATTGCATCATTTTTTAACTTTAGGTATCATGAGGCTCTGATATCAGCTTTACAAACTTTTAGAATTACTGTGTCCTCCTGATGAATTAACTCATTCATTATTATATGACCCATTTTTATGCCTGATAACCTTTTGCTCTGACACCTTCTTTGTCTGATAATTAATGTAGTAGCTACATCTTTCTTTGGATAGGTATTGCCAAAAGATATCTTCTTCTTTCTTTGACTTAAAATCTGTTTTTTTTTTTATACTTAAAGTGAACCTCTTGTTAGCAGCATAAATCTGGGTTCTTTAATAAAATAAAATCACAACACTTGTAAACCCAGTGACTTGGGAGGCTGAGGTAGGATTGCCTGAGCTCAGGAGTTTGAGGCTGCAGTTAGCTATGATAAATCCACCACACATCATCTTGGGCAGCAGAGTGAAACCTTGTCTTTAGAAACAAAAATACATTCTAAAAATATTTTACATTAAGCAAGTTATTTGGACCATTTATATTTAATGTTTTTATTAATATGATTTGGTTTGGATTTGACAGCTTGCTATTTGTTTTCTGTTTGTTACATTTGTTCTTTCTTCTTTTTCCTCTTTCTGCCTCCTTTTGAAACAGTTTTTCTTTTACTTTTTGTGATTCATTTTCATTTCTTGTGTTTTCTTATTCACTATAGATCTTTTGAAATAGTTTTTTTAAAAGTGTATATAGTGTACATGATTAAATATGCCATACACCTTCAAGTAATATCACATAAAACCATGTTCTATATAAGAACTTTACAATAACTCTATTTCTTCACTATGTTTTGATGCTGTTAATGTCATGCATTTTTACTTTAATATGTATTATTAACCCCATGGTTCATGGTTACCATTTTTGCTTCAACATTTAATTATATTTTATAGGAATTTAAAATTTAAATTTACAAAAGATATATATGCAATTATTTACTATTTGCAGTGCTCTTTAATTCTTTGTATAGATTCATGTTTCTATCTAATATTATTTTCCTTCCGCTTACAGGATTTTCCTTAAAATTTTTTATAAAATAGATTTGTTAGCGATTAATTAGTTTGAATTTTACAGATTTTCAAATGTTTTTATTTTATCTTAATATTTGAAAGAATTTTTTTTTTTTTTTAGAATGACAGGGATTTTTGTTTGTTTTTTGTCACTTTTGAGATGTTCATCCACAGTCTTTGTTTGGCCTTGTTTCAGACAAGAAGTATGCTGTCATTCCTTAGGAAAGTTTCTGTCAGAAGGCATTTGCACTTGTCAAAGGTGAATAGCCATAGAATGAATAAGACACTATGTATAGGCATCTGAAAACACAATATACAAAAGGAACATGGGTAAAACTTGACCCATAATGTCAAACATAAAATGAAAATGTCAGGTTAAGAATGAAAAGAAATCCCAGGTTGGAAAATATAGCAGAAAAAGGGAGCTATATAAAGTAAAATACCAAATTTGAAAAAGAATCAAATCAAAATTACAGAAATAAAAATACAATAACTAACATGAAAAACTGGGTGTATAGTTTTAGCAGCTATTTAGACACAGTCAAAGAGAGCGTTAGTAGACTAGATAGGTAGAAACTAGGCAGACTACAGCTAGAAAGAAAAAAAGATAGAAAACAGAGAAAAATGTAAAATATATATACTTTTCCAAAAAGTAAAATCTAGAACACCAAAAGTAAAAAGAATAAGGAAACGATCCAAATTACCAATGAAGCTATTTATCCTGGATGAATATCTCTGCTTCAGTCCATTACACTATCAGGGAGGAAGCATCTTTGGCAGCTCTCAACGTTTCTCCTGCAGTAAGTCATTTCTCAAGTACAAGGAGAGAAGAGGATGGCAGCACTCATCCATTTTGCAAGAGCAAAGTGCAGTATCACCAATGCTATGGATTATTAATAAAGGAAAAGTTAAGTTCACCTATGTATGGTTACAACTAAAAAGCTGAGTTCAAGTTGTACTAAGTTTGAGTTGAAATGCCAGTGAGATGAGTGTAGATTGAACAAAACTGAGTGGTGATATTATCAGAGTATAGAGATATCAAAAACCAAGAATATTTTCAGGAATATTAGTGTAATTCTCTGGGGGATGCTCAAAGATGGCTTCTCTTGTCTGAGATACATGCAGTACATGTAGAAAGATCATCTTTTAAGGAAATCCATGAAAAACACCAGGTAGAATGCTAAATTATATAAAAGTTGTTAGCCAAATATTTAGAAATAATGTATACCACATACTCACACAAAAATAGCCCAGTTCCAGCATAAGACTATAAGGAAGGCTTGATCTAGGCATAGAAAACCTGACTGCAATGATCAAATAGAGCCAGGGATTTGTTTGTAATAATTCCTGAAGTGTTTTTTTTAACTTGGAATTAGATAGTGAAGATGTTTAATTGAGAATGGACGAATCCACACCATACAGTAAGGGTTCATCCACAATATAAGTTACTGCATAATAATGTGACAATTTATAAATAAATTTAAAATAATGATTTAGTATTAATCATTTTACTTCTAAACCAGAAAATGATAAAATCTTTAGCCAGATGTAACTAAGGGGGCTTTTTCTGTTCTAACTAGATTTCTCTTCCTCTTCCTCTTTCAAGGTTGTTCCTAAATTCTACTCTGTGTCTCCCAAAGACCTTTGTTCTCAGGGTTTTTTCCATACATGGAACTAGTACTGAGAATGTTTATTTACTCAAATAATTTTCCTGTAATCTTTATGATCGCCCAAAAGTTCTATTTTCTAACTCTGATTATCATCTGAACAGTCTTTTTGCCCTTTAGTAACCTGCATTGTACAGATCGAGAATGGAAAAATATATTGAGATAGTTGATGGGATTAGTATAATATTGTCTGATCCATATAACGGGATATTTTAACTACTTTATCAAAATGGATTCTGAGTATTTCCTAGTTTAAAACCCTTCGAAAACAGGGATCATCTCTATTTCACTCTTTTGCATTTTAAAACTGAACACGATGTGCTTCATAGAGGCGTAAACACCAGCAAAGTAAAATAAGGAGGAATAAATACATGAAACAACGTTTTATGAACTTTAAAATGTTTACTGAAGGCGGGGCATGGTGGCTCATGCCTGTAATCCTAGCACTCTGGGAGGCCAAAGTAGGGGGATCACTTGAGCTCATCAGTTGGAGAACAGCCTGAGCAAAAGCAAGACCCTCTCCTTACTAAAATAGAACACCTGAGTGAAGATGATTGCTTGAGCCCAAGAATCAGAGGTTGCTATGAGCTATGCTACCATGGCACTCTACCAAGGGCAACAGCTTGAGACTCCCTGTCTCAAAAAAAAAAAAAAAGAAAGTTTAATTAATAACTTATATATTATTTTTAGCTGTGTTTACATAAAATGAAGTCTTATTCAGTGTTTCTATATTTTTTCTAAATATGTCCTATATACATCTTAGATATTAATATTTATGCACTATATATGCACATGTGGACTCAATGGGGTTTTAAGAAGAGCTATCAGTTCATTTGGCTATGTCTTACTATATCTTATATGGTGAGGGCTACAATTTTGAGAAATCTCGTCTCTATTTTCATAGCCCAGGACACATATGACGTGGATGGTGTCAATCTCATTAACTGCTGCTTTTCAAATCTAAGTCATTTTTTTTCCTTGAATTTAATTCAAAAAGGGTTTTAACCAAATAGGAAAATAGTGATTCAAGTTTATTTTTTGATTTAAATTAAATCCACTCCAGAACGTACTACCATTCTGGGTTTGTTTCAACTCACAGCTCAAGGATAAGTATTAATTTTAGTCAGTAATGTTGAATCTCAGCTAGAAAGCACTTTCCATGTATTTGTCTGAGGATTTTTATGTATGAATGTACTTTTTCCTCTTTTCTTTTTTTTTCAATAGGTATATGCAAAGTTCTTTATAATCTCCAACATCCTTGGATATTTCCATGAATTTTCTTCTGCTTAGAATATGTATTGATTTCTTTAGAATACAATTCTCAGCTTTTGTGTGAGCAAAAAAAAGAGAGTTAACATTATATTTAATAAAGGATTTTTGGAGGCTGGGAGAAAGGCCATATATTGGAGATATGTTCTCGCACTGTGATCTGGATAGAATTGAATACAGGCTTTTGTAGATTTCCCTCTTTACAAAGAACTTACTCTGAAATTTCTAAAGGATATTTTATAGAAGTGAAATAAAATGGCAATCTGCATTGCTAAACAATTTGTATAGTTCTCAAATAGATTGCTCCTGAGATATTTTACAGAACCTTTTGTTGCTTATTCTGTGGCTGTGTTATTTTATTTTAATTTAGTACTGTCGTGTGAATGATAAGCAGTCAAGGCTAAAAATGTCCTGCTTTGCAATTCTCTGAATCTTAATAATTATACTAATTAGCAGTTCACAACAAACAGGTCTCAGTCACATCGAATCATTTCTGCCACATTTGCTACAATTTTAAGATCGTGAGTAAATTTCAAGCTACTGTTGTTTTAGGAATTCTCTTCTGTGAACAAAACTCCTCCCTAAATCCTTTCAGGTCTAAAAGAAAGCACAGATCACAGAGACTGTAAACCCAAACAAAAATTTACCTCCTTTGAAGGAACTCGTTTCTGTCTTCAATCAAGTCAGTTAGGCCTCTCATGTTCAATGTCAGGGCAGATAATTCAGCGTTCTGTATATCATAAAGGTAACTTTGCTTGCAAAATAATAGCACATATTTGGAGGGGCAGAAAATTCCACATGGCTGGAAAGGTTGAACATCCAAGTAATTTAGTCTTCACTCTCAATGGGCAAATTTTAAACAGCCAGCACGAATGTCCTTACTTGCTTACCCGGGTGATCGCTCCCTATCATCCCAAGTGCCAACTATCACCACTTCTTGAAAAAACTATGATTTGCCTACCCTAGACTCAGCTAGGCATCCTGCTTTTCTCCTCATTCCCAAATCACACAGTTAAGTCATAGTTATGGCCTTTTCAGCGCTTATCTCACTACAGTCCGTAAATCTTGACTTTTCTTTCTGTTTTGAATTCGGAGCTCTTAGAGATCTGTGTGTTTTTAGCACCTAGCAGAACTCCAGGGTCACAGCAGGCACTCAATAAAAATTATTGAATAAATGAATTGGTATAACTGAACATAGCTATGACAACAACTTCTGTTAATTAATTCATTATCATTGATTGCACAAATGTATACCTACTATGTGCCAAAATGACACTGTCCTACGTCGTGATGACAGGATACATGCAGGCTGTTGACTGAGGTGATGTTGATTTAGAGGCAGTAAATCCTTTGGATCTTTGTCCCTCAGTAGAATGCCTTCTATTTCCCCTGACATGCAAACTAAAGTCTGAATATTTTTTTAATAGGCAGAGTAGACCCGATCACACTGCGCTTTTTTAGCAGTTTTAATATTGATTTGGTTACAATGCAGCTCTTCCTTTGCTGACTCCCCCAGCCCGGTGATACTGTCCACACTCACCGCAGATCCAACCCCCTTGGTCAGGTTCTGGTTGGTGCTCAGGAGAGAGCAGAGAGCAAGGCAGACGTTCCTAGGGATCTTATGAGAGATGCGGTCTTGTGGAAGAGGCCAAAGCTTTACCAAAAAATAGGTAGTCACTATAGTGATTCATGTTAGAAAAGGGAACAGAATGTTATGATAACATGAAATGTGGGAGTATCATAGAAGAAAGGTAGAGTCTTCATGCTGTTTCCTGTCCTCAGAAATTGTCTTCTCCGGCTCGGTGCCTGCGGCTCAAGCAGCTAAGGCACCAGCCACATACAGCTGAGCTGGCAGGTTTGAATTCAGCCCGGGCCTGCCAAACAACAATGAAGGCTGCAACCAAAAAATAGCTGGGCATGTGGTGGGCAACTGTAGTCCCAGTTACTTGGGAGGTGGAGGCAGGAGAATTGCTTGAGCCTAGGCATTGGAGGTTGCTGTGAGCTGTGATGCCACAGCACCCTACCCAGGGCAATAGCTTGAGGCTTTGACTCAAAAAAAAAAAGAAAGAAAGAAAAGAAATTGTCTTCTCCCTATCATTGCTCTAGCTTAATTTGTAGGTCTCAATTTAACTGCCACTTCTTAAAGAATTTATATACTCTCGTCCTCCCTCCCAGATTGGGCTCACCTAAATTGATCTTTCTTTTTCTCCCCCGTAACATTCCATTGTGTACCTTCAAGCCAGTTGTCCCGTTTGTGTCAGATGTGAGTTAAGCTCCATGAAAGTGAGGGCCGCAGTTCTTTTGTTCACAGACTCTGGATTTAGCACAGTGTCTGGACGTATCATTGTTCAATAAACACAAATTTCTCCAATGAGTGAGTGAACGTAGGAATGAATGAATGAACTGATACTTAAGCTAGGTTCTTTTTTTTTTCTTTGGAAGTAGCCAAGTGGAGAATGGAGTGAGAGGGGCCTTCCAAATAGGTGGAACAGCATATGTGAAAACCCCAGAAAAGCCAGAAAGATAAAGGCCCACATGGGAAGCAATTCCTGAAGTAAAGGGGGCAAGGACCGAAGAGGACAGGGCACGAGCTGACGCTGGGGGAGCTGGAAGGGCCTGTTCAATCGTGGTGGGATGTTCAAATTATATGCAATTTTTGTGTGTGTATCTCTATGTACTTCATTTGCACCTAATTATTACACTGTGTTTAGGCCCTCAGATAATAAAAATACCTATCCTATTTTTTACCCCCAAATAGACAAGATGCGGCTTTATTAATTCAGCTATTTGCAACAGTGTTTGAAAGCAGATTGCCAGTGGAGGTTACAGAATAGGCAAAATAATTTAGCACAGAAAAAAAAGTGCACAACACACTCAAATTCAGCCAGAAGTGTGTTTGAAGGGCCTGTTGGGAAACACCTGTGCTCATTGTGATGAGAGGCTGGCTGCTCCCCATTCTTCCTTGGGTTTGCTGGAGAACAATGGCGTGTGTGTGTGTGTGTGTGAGAGAGCGAGAGAGAGTGTGTGTGTTTTCTCTTATGATTATCTCAAATCAGAAATGCTGTTGACAAATAGTAATGACACCTGAAACAGAATTTCCCCCCCAAAGGCATCCCCCAAGCAGTCAGCCTCTTTTTCAGAAGGTTTGAATATACATGCAGTCCTGTGTATGGGCCATACAATTACTTTCAAATACAAATGAGATGTGAGATTACCTTCGATTGTCTCTTGAATCTCATGTTCAAGCTTAGAAAATTATACTCGGGAGGCTAAGTGACTCAGTGAATCAATGATGTTTACAAACACAAGCACATTTGGAGTTCAGCCTCAGGCGGGAAATGCTGCCTTCACACCCTCGGCAGACCTGTGAATGGAGAAATAAACAAAGAAAGGTGATGTAAACACCAGGGCTGGCATTTGCTCTTCCATAAGTCAGTTTGTGAGTTCTCACAGGCCAACTTGTCAAACTGTGAATTTTGTGTTTTCTCCGTTTTCCGTCAGTAAGAAACCAGGAAGCTTTCCGTGTGGTGAACTCTTGCAAAGAAGCAAACCCTTGGCATCTGCAGCACGAGATGTCACTGGGGACATTCAGACAGAGACATTGCTCCCAGTGATGTCGCCACTAGACTCTAATCTCCGGGCACAGAACAGGAGTCCGTATTTTCTGGGTTGACATCTTTCAGAGACAAGCTCTGAACACAGTCATTGAATTTGTTGGAGAACCCGTATCCTTTGTGGGCATTATTTTCTTTACTGCAAATAGAGAATAACCTCAAGGGAGAATATTAGTTATTCCAAATCCCTGGAATACTCCTAATTTGTTGTGTGATGCTAGCTATCAGCTAGCATTTATAAAAGTCTAATTTTGTCCTACTGAGGTTTTGTATATTACATAATTTACTTCTCACAACAGACATGGAAGGTACGTTCAGATGAGGAAACCAAGGAACAAAGAATTGACCTAAGTCACACCTCTGTGAATCACGGAGCTAGAACTGGGACACAGGCCGTGTGATTCCAGGATTATTTATCTTCATGTCTGTTCTGTATCGCTACTGACAAGGTGTGGTGAGGCTTTTTCCATGACACCCTGATGATCACGCTTTCATTTTAATACTTGTGTTTATTTTAATTGTATTAGAAAAACCCCATTTGCACATTGAAGTCGTGATTTCATGGCTATTTCCCAGAATAGAGCTAGGTATAAAAAGTGATTTAATTTAAATTCATTTATACAAAGATATTAATGTACAAACGACACATAGATAGGACAAAAAAAAAATCTCCGGCAAAATAAATAACTAAAATTTATGCAACACGTTCCTCATCTACCAAATACAGAGACATAGAATCTGTTTGATCTGGCATGATACATGCCATGTGGAACGTGCCTAAGTTTAAGGTGCTGCTATTAACAGACTCATTCCTGGGCTTCATGCTCTGCTATTTCTCAACACGATGCCAATGACAGAGGCAGGGATGGGTTTTGCAAAGTGCTGAAAAGGTGGGAAGAGTTTTCAGGTGGTGGACATGGTTTTCTTAATTTCTAGGAGAAGACTGTTCATCATTAAGTTTTAATGTTTCCTGTAACTAACTGAAATTTTAGTGAACAACTTACAGATTACACTGTAGATTGTGATGACTCTACCCTACTGGGGAACAGGGCTTGCAGATACAAATCTTTGTCCTGCACACGTAGCAGAGTGCCTTTAGGATTGAAAAGAACACATGAGTTCCTTTCTAAAATCTGGCAGGAGATGGAGAAATATTTCTTTCTAACCCTTATGCCACTCCACCACATAAGATATCAGATAGTCACAAATCCCTATTTCTTCTTCTTTTTTTTTGTTTGTTTTCTTCCTAGCTTCTATAACCCAGCAGCTTATGAAGGTGTCCTCAATCATGGCAATGCTTTCCCTAAGCACAATGCTGTAGCCAACTAGTAAAATACAGTTTTTTTCTATCCTGTTATACTTGCTCCATAATGAGTAAATTAAAGGAGGGAAGAGTTAAGTTATAAGTAACTTGTACTTAATAAAAGGCAGAGGTGATCTTTTATGGCTAAAAGAACGGAGTCTTGGTTTGATTCTTCAATATTTCCTATCTGTGAAAGGCCTCCCACTGTATAATCCGTTCCTGCATGGCCAACTCTGGTCCCTATTATACTTCTAAAGCTTTGCTTCAAATGTCCTTCTTTGTGAAGTTTAAACAGTAGGTAAGACTGGTAACTCAGATCAAGTATAAGAGAGATCTTTGGAGAGGTTTCTGAATGCTCCTTCCAGAGATTCTCCCCAAATAATGATTAAGGAGTTCAGAATTCCTTTACTTGGAATTTATTTTTTCACTTTATGTCTTTGCAGATTTCCTGCTAAAATAATAAAAATGCAAGTAATATGAACAACACTCTAATTGGTCATTAAGACCTTGATATTTGTGTTGGCTAGGTAGTGTTAAGTCCAGAAGGAAACTATAAAAATTCTTTTAATAAATTAATTTTTATCTTTATAGATTCCTTACATATAACTGACATTTAACAAACAAAAATAATTTTTCAAAATTCTATCATCCACGGTTATTTTATTTTATTTGTAGGGGTGAAATCTCTCTCTTTCTCTCATGCATGTACTGGTGCTATCACATAGCTCACTGCAGCCTCAGATGCCCGATCTCAAGCAACCCTCACATCTCAACCTCCTGAATAGCTGGGACCACAGGTGCGGTGCTCACTACCACACTTGGCTAATGCTTTTTCAGGATTTTAGAGATGGGGTATTGCTGTGTTGCCCATGCTTGTATTGAACTTCTGGCCTTGAGCTGTGTTCCCACCTCAACGTCTGCAGTCACTGGGTTATAGGTGCAAGTCACCATGCCCAGTTCATCCATGGTACTTTTTTAATATGGTATTTATAGTCTTCTAAATTTACATATGTATTTGTGATAATTTTCCTCAAATATTTTTTAACATCTTTCTATGACATTTAATATTCTTCCATAGCATATGACGTTATGGGGCTCTGTTTCTTGGGTGTATCATATAACCAAACTGCTCTCTTTGAAACTTTAGTTGTGTCCCTATTTTTGCTATTATAAACAACACTGCATTGAAATTCCTTATAAGTGACTCAGAATTTTTATGATAATTTCCTTAGCACTAGCTCCACCACCATCTCCACATCCTCCCCTCCCCCCAAAAAGCAGACCAATGCTAAATGAGTTAACTTGTGAAAAGTTGCAAGCCTGCATGAGTGGGACATCAGTCCCAGCAAAGGGAGCGTCATTGGTAGAGACATATGACACACGAGCATCTTTGACCGTTTCCCTGAACTTGCTTATGCTTCACAGAGCACAGTGCAGAGTTGAAATGCACCTGCTCTGCTCTGTGGAGCTTTCCTCTTAGTCCTCTTCTGACTATTCCGTAGAGGGTTGTTTACTCTTTCCCACTGGACTATAGGCAACGTCATGACCAGGGACTGTCAGTACCTGATAAAGATAATATTTTCAAAAAAGAAAAGACTTATCGAATCTTTCTCAGTGTTATCTTTACTCGTATTCTCAATCAGTCTTTCTTTAAACGGAGTGTGCTACCTGTGAATAAAACACGTGATTTTTGCTGGCTATTGACCTCGCAGGCGGCACAGTGCTAACTTTTCATAATCATTATTAACCTAAAAGAGAAAATGATGTGCTGAGATGGGAAAACACGGAGAACCAGTGACTTACATTTTTAAAAGGGTTTTTGCTTCGATAAATATTTTCATAAAGAGTCGTCATCAAGGTGTATAGTATTTCTGTTAAAGATGATATAAAACCACCAAACGGTCTAAATGAATGAATTTGCAAGCAGCCCTTTCCTGCACATTAACACTAACTCAAAAGACACTTCTAACTGTAGTGCCAACCTGTTCTGCAAAGTCAAATTAATAAAATGCCCCCCTGCACAATGGGTTCTCAGACACTTGAAGATTTCATCACAATTACACTGGTGGGACAGTTTTAACTTAAGAGCTAAGACGGTCCTGGGGGGAATAAAGACTCTTAAAGGCATCTAAGACATTGACTAAAAACTTGCAAATGTACGTCACATTTTTTTATTCAACCTGTTGGCATTGTCTATCTTTATTTTTAAGAGAAAGGAAATGCCAGAAAGCAATGTGTTTGCAACATGGTCCCAAGGTCCAAGTTCAGTTCAATAATTCAAATCTATGAACGAAAAGCAGAGCTTTTTCTTGGTCCATTAATTATACTTTCACTAGACTTTAAAATGGAGGAATGATGTAGACTTCTCTCCTTAATTCAACAATTTTCTGAGAGGTCACTGAGAGCTTTGTCTTTCCTACAGTATTTTTGAGGGAAAATGTGTTTTAATAAGTAAAATTATTTCTCAAGAGCTTGAGGACTTGACACTGATAGACCAGAGCTGAAGAGCCTCAGCTCTGCCGGAACCTTTTGCATTAGTTCATATCCTCAGGAGTTTTGGACTGTCAGTGCTGAAGGGTTTGAAATTGGGAAATATATTACTCAAGTTTGCCCATTAAAATATGGGAGGAAAGAAGGACTGAAGTTGCAGCCAGCGTGACATGCAGTGTATGACACCAGAAAAATGCTGTGAATTTCAGGGGTTGTCTGAGCATAGAATCATGTGATGTGACAAGTGCAGGCGATACCCTATTTTTTTTTTTTTTTTTTTTTTTGTGAACAGCTGATTTAACAGGAAGAGAAAAACTCCATGGAAAAGCATCAGGGCATAAATTGCTCCTTCCTTGAACTCGATGCTATTAATTCTTTGATGCCAAGAGTCAAATTTTGTCAGAAACAGAATACACTCTGACACCGTCTGCCAAATGGATAGACACCAAAAAAAAAAAAAAAGACATTAAATGATATTCATGTTCTGACCAACTTACTAAAGCAAGGTCATTCAGAATTATTGTTGGCATGGGATTTTCCCATTTAAAGTTCAGCGGACTTTATTGTTACTGTTGTGCTATTGTGACTGCTTACCTTTTTTTTCTTACCATTTTTTATATTGAGCCAATGATTATAGCATGCTCTGCTTGATATGTCTCTATTTGATATCCTAAATAGAGAAAAAAAAAAACTAAGCTTCCAGAGAAAACAATGAGGACAGTGATGGTTTTGCTTGATGGGAGTGGACATAAAATCAGTGAGAATAAAAATTCTGCCCAGACAAACGTATTGAGTGGTTCCGGGGACTTTTAGATGTGCTCAATGTATAAGAGGATTTTAAAATAATACAAAGTACAGCATTTGTTGCCAGGAAACCTGAGGTGTGCCGTGAACAATGAGCTCCATTTCCCCTTATGGATCAGAGAAGAGTAAAGAGCTATCCCCAGTGTCCCTCGCCTTGTCTTTCAACATCTAGCTGCATCTGAGTTCTATGGGAAATCACCAACAGACCAACGCCCAGCAAGAGGCCTATACAACCAAATGTGTAGTGATAACACGTCTTTAAATACTTCCTAAAGGCTCGGCACCTATGGCTCAAGTGGCTAAGGCACCAGCCACATACACCTAAGGTGGCGGGTTCAAATCCAGACTGGGCCTGCCAAACAACAATGATGGCTGCAACCAAAAAATAGCCAGGCATTGTGGCGGGCGCCTGTGGTCCCAGCTACTTGGGAGGCTGAGACAGGAGACTCGCTTGAGCCCAGGAGTTGGAGGTTGCTGTGAGCAGTGAAGCCATGGCACTCCACCCAAGGGGACAGCTTGAGGCTCTGTCTCAAAATAAA
>CAUYQV010095149.1:0-15958 GCA_963574575.1 Galagoides demidoff
TCAAACAAGTCAGGTGCAGTGGCCTGTAAGCCTAGCACTCTGGAAGGCGGAGATAGGAAGATTGCTTGAGTTTAGGCCTACTCAAGAACTAGACCCATGTTTACCAAAAAATAGAAAAATTATCCAGTGTTTTGTGGCATGTCTGTAGTCCCAGCTACTCAGGAGGCTGAAGTAGGACGATATCTGGAACCCAGGAGTTCGAGGTTGCTGGGAGGCAGGCTGACACCACAGCACTCGAGCCTGGAGCGAGCCAGGTTGTAACACAGGTCTAATTCCAGAGCATCACAGTGAAGGTTGCTCCCTTAAAGTGAGATATTTTAATGTGAACCCTAGATCTACCACATAGTGGTTGTGTGATTTTTGGCAAGTTACTAAGCCTCTCTAGGTTTCAGTTCTCCTATCTATTCATATAAAAGAGATAATAATAACGCCTGTGTAGAAGCTGTGAGGATTAAATGAAATAACCCCTGACAAGTGCTGGGCACAGCTAGCACAGAGTACATAATTGTTACGTAATTGTTACCTATCGTTACACAGAGATGAAATTCTTAATCGCCACTGCAAACTTTGCCTCCTTTCCCTTGGCCTTTAGTTCCTGAGTCTCTGGATTTGCCTTCTCTTCTGATTTCTTGGCTCCTGACAATGTTATCTCATGACCTCACGTCTGCCCCGCCCCCTTCCTCCTCCCTGGGCAGCGGGGCCTACTGTGCCGGGTTCTCAGAGCTCCTCACCAAATCTTGTGCCCTTCTCCGGCCTCCAGGCACCAAAGACCAACACTCCCCTTTGGAACCCGCCTAGGTGACCTAATCCCATAGATACAGAAAATTTAGTTTAATAAATTGCTGATTCTATTCCAATCAGCAAATCAGAAATGTAAAAATGTGGAGATCTTCTATCCATGCCACAGATGACTTTCTATAAAACCATCAGTGTAGTTTCACTGGGCCACTCCGCAATTACAGTTATACGATAACGGGATGTAAAATACAACATAATAACTCTGAAGCTAATGGTCAAATGGCTTAATCCTAGGTGGACGAAGTCAGGTCGCAAGAAGATAACCTCAGGCTCTTTTGATTCTCCTTGATTATCTTACCTTGCTAGAAGTTCTTTCATAGGAAAATGTTTAAACCAGATATTCCCAAGCAAATGAAATGGTTGAAGATGACCCCTCAAGAAAGGTATCTTACAAATGGGAGCGGATGCCCTCCAGCAGTCCCTCTGATAAACCCTCCTTCCCTGAGGAAGACTGGCTTTAAAATCCTGTTCCTTATTGCACGTTTCAATTCTGTGTGCCCACGGCGTACTGGCCACCACTAACTCAACTTATCTTCCCTTCTCGGTTGCTATCCCCAAAGCAGTCAACACTTTCTACTATATTTCAGCTTGCCCAAGTTGGTCCCAAGTCCTAAAAATGTGCCACCTGCCTCCTTCTCTTCACTCCACCTCCATCCTTTGCTCACTGTGCTCCTGGGGCATGTGACCCCATGTCTGGAAATTAAGTAATGGGTATAGGTTATGGAACCTCTGTGGACCCTACTTTTCCTGTTCACCTCTCACCGGAAAATAAAGTCTGGTCAGGCTGATCACTATAGATTGATTCAGTTACTGGCCTTCGGTGCACAGAGTCTCTCTTCTCACCCGGGAACCTTGATAATGGTAACCCATCCCAGGGTTCACTAGCACAGGAGTGCTGTCATCTGAAAGCCCGCAAGAGAGTCAACAATGTCAGTTCGTGCTGAGACCTGGGTCTGCACTACATGCCAAACCCATCAAGTACATAGTTTATGCATTCTAAAATTTATAACCGAAAAGCACCAAGAGGACGGGCACATAGTAAAAACTGCAGGGTACATGGATTCACATAGATGCGGTTTTGATTCACAAGTCTACGCTGCCTTGAATGACTTTCCTTTACCTCTCTGAGCCTAAACGTCCTGGTACAATGGGAATAATGAAATATAAAGATATAAAATAGAACGGTACCCCATGATTGCATTAATGTACACAACTATGATGTAATTTTCAAAAGATACAAAATAGATTATTTCTGAGCTTAAATGTCCTGACGCAGTGGAAATAAAATATAAAGATATAAAATAGATTAGTTCTAGAATTACTAATTCTAATTACTTCTAAAATTAGAAGTAATGTTTAGAAAAACACCTTGTGGAATACTTGGTACTTAGTACGCACTTATTTCATTAGCATGACTATCATTATGAGAGTCTGGGAGACTCAAAGAGAAAGGAAAAACTTGTAATGAAATGAAAGCTATCTTCCCGTTTTGGGAACTTGAAAAATTACTGCGTTTTCTGAAGGTTCAATGTGATGGTCAGAGAACAGCCCTAAGTACAGTTCCCTAATCCTTAATTTATAGATAGAGTCCATTTGTAAGAGAAAAAAAGAAGAGGTTTGCTCTTCCATTTCACAGAGATTTCCCAGAAGAAATTCTTCCACATATTATATTTGTGATACATATAATGAAAGTAACTCACGTTTGGCTTTATGCATCTACTTCCAAAGTTACTAAAACTTTGATTTTTCCATCTAAGAATTATAAGAGATGTAACCTTTGAGAGAAAGAGAGATCATTTTCTTTATCTGGAAGTATAAAAGCAGTATCCGGAATGTTTCAAGAAACCACAAAAATGATCTGGAAAAAGACATTGATTTTAAAAATCCTAAACAAAATGAGATTGAGGGAAAGTGAATGGTGGGATCACACCTAAGATGCCTAATTCAAGGGTACACGTCGGATCTATTAGCATAGAGTATAAATGTCTTAATATAATAATTAAATGAGATGAGGTATATATTAACCAGGGTGATGTAAGCGTTCCTAATTCTATATGAAATCAGAACACTGTACCCCATAAGTGTATTGATGTATACATGATCTATGTGTTTATGATTTAAAAAATAAAGACAAATGCACACCAAAGAAATTTATAAATATTTAACTAAATGTCTAAATAAGGTAAAAAAAAAATACAAAGTGAAGTCATTCAACCTATTTCACAATGAATTTAAAAAGCTAAGCTTAGTTAAAAGGTATGGGCACCATAACTTATTAAAAGCAAGGATAAGAAGATGTAAAGCATGGCATAGGAAAACCTTGACTAGGGTACAATTAGAAATCAAATTTAGTTCTGAGCTTCTTGGGTGACAATCCAGAATGACAAGCATGGTGACTTCTTAGCCTTGCTTTCTCTAACCACCACCGCTACCACAAATACTAGCTAATCAGAGGGACACACCTAAAAACCCCCAGTAGTAAAGGCAAAGATAAACTTATCACGGAGATCTTTGAATAAAGAATATTAAAATACAAAAATTCCAAGACATTTTCAATGCAGTCCATCTCTTTGATATTAAAACTCATTTTTTAAAAGTGTCATATTAAAAGCATAGTATAATGAAGGCATTTTAACAAAAAGGAAAAGGTGTCGTGATTAGGAGAGGTACATTTCTGGTCAAAGAACCTGATTAGAAAATTTAGAGAAATTAGTGATTAGACTACTGCATTTCAATATCAATGCTTATTCTCCCAGCCCTCTCAGACATGCTGGATAAGAAGCAACCTGAGCTGGCAGAGTCTGGCTAGTATCTGAAGCACAAGTTTTATAAATTTTTTATTGAAATATGTAAATGGCAGATATGTAAGGAACAAAGGGAACATTGCTCTGAGAATGAAATGAGCCCATTTGTACTTTGACCCAATGAAGTGTGACTGTCTTTCTACATGTCAGGCAGCCAAGTGTCTGTAGAAAAAGACTAATGTTTGCACAAAGAAATTTGGGGTTTGTCTCAGTTCTCAGAGGAGATGAAATGAAAGTTGATCTAATAAAGAATCAGTAACATAAAAGAACATTTCCTCCTCTCCATTCACCTTCGTACCCTCCTTTAATTACGTTTAACTTCCCTCAAGCACTACTACTCAAGGTAATTACTAAATAACCAAAATTAGTATTTCTATTTTGCTTAATTAAGACTCTTATTGTCCATTCCATAAGTAGGATCTTCAAATTTAACTTCATTATTAGTCTTCACAGCCAAGTCTAAGACTCCCTCCCACTGGGATGTCAGAGATTTTACAGTATAATATAAAAAACAACTGTGGGAAGTGTGTATCTATTATAACTGTTTCTGTTATCATTAAGCCCGAGTGTACTTTGTGATTTCAAAAGAGAACGATGATCCATAATAGTTTTTGTTTTGTGTTGCTTACACTTTAACCCATTTATGCTGGAGGTTGAATTTTTTTTAATTTTTGCATTAAATTCATATTGATTACCCAGAAAAATTCAAGGAACAAGAATTTGGAGAGAAAACAAATTTATTATATTCCATTATTGAGATAGTTGGTTTCCAATAATGGAACATTAGACAAACCCATTGCTACGTTGTACTTAATGTGTAAAATCATGTTTCTTATCTCAGAAGGTAGTGACAGCTGCTATTCAGTATAATTCAACAGAACACCTCACATGTAAAGGAACATCACATTTTTCACATCAAAAAATGGTATTCTTATGACAGTCAGCACGCTCTGTTTGCGTTCCCTGTCTGACTGCCCATGGTTCACGCCATCATAACATGAGTCATCGTTCCACTTCTGAGAAGGTCTTCGTCTTCAGCCAGGCTCTGGAGGATGACCAAGGGTCTCCAGATAATGGCATACCATATGTCAATGAAACTCCAGAAAATCGACTGACTCCTCATATGTTTTAAACCGTTTCTAAGCATTTTGTAAGATCACTTCAAAACAAAACAAAAGAGGGCTTGACTATCATTTCTTTCCACAGATTGATGCCCAATATTTACCAATGTTGTCACTAGCTCTGTTTATGTCTCCCATGAAATGGTTACACGCTTTGATTATGCCTGGCTGCTCAACTTGCATCTTCTTTTTCAGTTTCTGGAAACGATGATTGATAAGACACAGGGGATTGATACCGGCACCAGACAAGCCAACAGTGACAACACTATTATTAGTCCATCTATAGACAGTATTGCCTTTGCCATCAACTCAATAATAGAACGTGCCCCATTCTTCATTCTTCAGAGCCACATCTGATTCCCGTGAGCATTGTCAATGTGGTCCTTTCTCACTGCACCTGTTGCCTGATGTCCCACTGAATTGAGCTTATACAGAAGTGCGATACTGGTGAAAAGTTATTGAATACAAAGTGGTGCTGTCCAGGCTGTGCCTCTCTAAACTGAGGACAAGTGATGCACTGACACCACATTCCTTGTGTTTCATATTTGGGTTTTTACCCTGGTATGGCTGGAACCAGCTAATGTAGCCCAGACGTGCTGCACCACACTCAAACCTACAGCCAGACCAAATGGGCTTTCCTTGAATAAACTGTTGGCACCAGTGATGACCAAAATAAGGAACCATGCATTCATCAAAGCTGAAATTTGCTTCATTTGGAAGAAATTTCATACATCCCTCATTGAAGGTGCTTGTAAGAGGTCGTAACTTGGAAAACTTGTCCAATGGGCCCAAATTTACATCATCAGCAACATGCAAATTAGAGAGTACAAATTCAAAGCGGTCGCGTCTAGTGGCCACACTAACGAGCACGTTATGCACGTCTGTTCCCTGTTCCCAGGACATACGCCTTGTAGGAACTGAGATAGAACCGCTTAGGAGAATAATTCCCAGAAAACATTTGAACTGAGGGCCAGTCAAGCCCAGATTTATTCCCTTACCTGCAGGCGTCCTCAAACTACGGCCCACGGGCCACATGCACCTGCCAAGGATATTTATCCAGCCCACCAGGTGTTTTTGCCACCACTGCCTGTCCTGCTTAGCAGCCAACTCAACCCAGGGCCCACAGTCCAGCCCTCCAATGGTCTGAGGGACGGTGAACTGGCCCCCTGTTTAAAAAGTTTGAGGGCCCCTGAATAAGATGGAGTATGTGACAATGAGTTCAATGACCTCATCATCAAAGAAAAGTCCGAGAGCTTCTGTGGGAGTTCTCATTTGGTGCTTCTGTGACTCCACCTGCTATGGGCTGTGCAGTTAGGGCAGCTTTGTACCATTTGCGAACGATGTTGGTCACTTTTTTTTTCCTTTGGCAGAGGTGGTGGCTACATAGTAGACATAGGTGGAATTCCCATCCTCAGAGACTTATCTCCGGGGGCGTTTGAGGGACCTTCTCAGTCAGACTCAGCATCAGTCATCTTGAATAAGACTCCCGGCAGATTATTTACCGCTCCACCCTCTTTATCTCCGGAGTCCTCATCAGAAACAGGTGCCGTAGCAGTTCCGGGTGTTTGTGTCACTACAGCACTTGCTTCTATGCTGTCACCTGTCTTCACCAGGCCAGTTATTTCATGGAAACATAGAGTGTGAGGACCCTTAAAACTTGTAAAGTGATTTCAACTAAAAAAAGGGAAAAAAAGATATGAAAGTCTTGCCCAATGCTCCCAAAACGTGCAAAATGTCAAACCCATAACTAATAAGGCAATAACCACTTCTGCATTTTCTTTTTATCCACAATAGCATAAACAATAGAAAACTAATAAAAAAAATGACTACTATAAGATGTAGTAAAGTTGTATTTACCTGTCTTTGGATGAGATCTTCAAAACTTCCAAAAATTCACATCACTTTTTGATAAGCTCTGAGCACTCCAGTGTCTGCGGCAGTGACTACTGTGTACACCATGTGGCAACATGGCAGACGTGTGAAAAACCACTGAGCAATAGGATATGAGTAACTCCAATGTCACTGCTGTTCCAATAATGGATCAGGAGGCAAAAGTGAGTTAAAATCACAAAACACACACTATTGCTTTTATTGTAGGGATTTAACGGGCATGTGTGTGCTGGCCTGAAAGTGAATTATGTTTTGTAGCATTGTTACATTTGGAAAATGAATTCTGAGTCCAAATAGACATTTTTCATATGAGCTTTGGGGATATAACTATCTATATAGATTTTTATTTTATGTGCTTTACTCACAACTTTACTATCAATGTTTCTTATTAAAGAAACATTAATAGATGTCTACTATATTTCAGACACTGAGCTGGGCACTTAAATAAAGGTGTTTCCCCAACCACCAATCTGTCCATTGAAGACTCACAGTAGATGAGGTTTTGGAAGACACAACAAAAATGATTTTAAAAAATTATTAAAAGTATGTTTAAAATGTCATGGAAGCAGATGAGATGCAGTGATTAGTTCTTCTTTCATGAAACTGGGTACATTTTCCCAAAGAATGGAAATGGTACTTGAAGTGGGCCACCAAGGATCAGGAGGGACTTTCCAGGCAGAAGGAGCCTAGGAAGTAAGTCTACAAACAAGAGATGTGGAGTGTGAGCAGGAAGGAGCCTGTGTATAGACCAGAAAGCTAAAAAGAAATGGCCTGTGGAAGAGCTTTCGGACAATAGACCGAGGAGTTTAGGGTTAGTATTGTACTTCACTGGGACCCAACAAGGGTTTTTGACAAGGAACTTACACAATCCGATCTTCCCATTATAAAGGTCAACTAGGGCAGTGTCACAGTAGATGTAGATGCTACTTAAAAGCACACGAGGATACATTAACCTCTGAAAACTGAACCTCCTTTGATTCCTCATCACAGTAACTCTTCCATTTCCAAATGTGCTTTTACTTATCGGCTGGAACCATAACAACCTTGTAAAGTTTAAGTTCATACAGCAAAGACAGACGGATTACCATTGTGAGACTCCGTGTGAGGCTCTGACTCATCACATGAAGAGCATTAGCTTCATGGCTAAGTTGACCATTGATGATTTTATTTTTAAATATCCATCTTCATCTGGGAGATATCTTAGTCCTTTAGCCATGGCTGTAAGCATAAACAGACATTTTTCCATTTTTAAATCTCTTCTGTGTTTTCCGCAGGGAAATGTGATCAGTGCAGGATGAATGCCTCGGGCTCTTATCATCCACACTCACATGTGACCAGGTGGACGGCGGTGCCTTCTTAATGGACTCCAGGCTGCACCTCTACCCACCTCCCCCATTTTGTCTTTCGTAAAGCACTCACCTTTAGGAAAAAATCAAAACATGCCACAAATAAGGAATCAAGAAAAAGAACCCTTTGCTGACCAGAAAATACCAATGCCCCAGGAAAATAAGTACAGATAACTAAGACAGTGCTGCAGCCAGCACTACACACATTAAGAACAGGAAACAAAGCCTGGCCTGAACTCCACAGCAGCACTGCCTGCTTTTAGCCCTAAGAAACCAACCCCCACACTCATAGAGTCATAATGAAAAAACTCTTCAATGGGCCAGTAGGTCACAGGGAAACTATTAAGGGCACTGTTGGTAAACACCAAGGACGCTTTGGCTAAGACAGCAAAGTAATCAGACTCTAAAACTACTCACCACCACCTGCTGCACATTCCTGCCTCTTCCTGCCCCACCCCCACCCTTCACCCTGGTGGAGCGTCCAAGACCACACAGGAAATAGAACCATGACCCATGAAAGCCATTGCTATGCTGGGCAAAAGCTGAAAGGATTTTGCTGGAGATCTCAGCCAAGAACACTTTTACACTTAAATCTATGTTCTTGTTTGGAAGGGTACATTGCTATTTGTTCTGTGGCGGATTTTTTGTTGTTGTTGCTGTTGAGAACTTAATTCCTTCCCACTTACTATCAGATTTTTATTTTCAGAATAGTTCAGATTCACAGTATGTAGAACCCAAAATAAAAGGCCAGAGAAAACCCCGTCATCTCAAATCCAGACCCCTAAAATGAAGTAATAAAATCCAGTAATACAGCTGGAAACCAAGGTCAGTCTTAGCTTCAACAGTCTCTTACATGCAGAAAGAATTATAGATTCTCCTTCCTAGTATCAGACTAGTTGTATATTCCTTCCACATACCTTGAACTAAATTCCAGATCTGAAAAATCCAGATTATCCCTTAGTCCCACTTAGAGGTCCTCCACCAAGAACACATCTCCTGTGAGCGGTAGGAAGGTGTTATTTCAGAGTTTTGTCAATGTCTCAGTCTTTCAAGAAGTCTAAGGTGAAATATCTGACAATTCATTAATGGCTCCAGAAAGAACATATTTCTAGAATTGCTACCTTGAAGATAAGTACTTAGGGAAGATAAAAAGGGGAGTTTTATTACGGGGCTCTCTTAGAAACTGAAATACACCCAGAGAAGAAGTATTAAGAAATTTGAAAGGGGGAGCAAAATATTGACAAGCTTGATTGGACTTTATGCTTGTCTTCTGGCTCTTTCTAATGTATTAGTTTTGTCTGCTTTATGTTTTATGATGCCCAGTCCAATACCAACATCCATTCTGGCCCTTAAGTTTTGGGTTTTAATTAGAATCAGTGGACAGATTGTTTGTATTTAGTCTATCTGTCCATGTTCTTCTCAGTAATTGAGTAAAACTCTTAAATTCAACTGCAAATACCCTTGGATTTCAATTGTTTTTTCTTACTTAGACACAGCAACACATATTGTTTCACTTACAAACAGTCCCTTAATAACTTCTATATTTTAAATACCCAGAACGATGTATTTATTTCCTCTTTTTAGAAAGAGATGAAACAATGATGTCTTGGAAGGTTAAAAGAAAAAGAGTAACATAAAATAAAATGTTACAGAAACCAAAAGTGCTTGGAGATAATGTTTAATTCAAATGAATTAAAAACAGAGATTGCAAGGAAGTCTGGGCTTCCTATTACAAGTTGATATTGCACAATTGATAATATCACTGACAAATGTAGTGTAAGGAGAGTAACGTTATCACCTTTCTACTTGGGTACTTGTAAAAGAAATGCATGCTAACGTATTTTTTTTTTACAATGAGAATATATCACATATTTATTGTTCAGAGAGTGTAGCTACTTCCTCAAAACGTCACTCTTTTGAAAAGGAAAAAAAAGACAAAACCTTTTGAGGGGATTAAAGTTAATTAATGTCTTTGTTTACAAAAAGAGAAAATGTTTATTAATAAAACTACCTCTGTGTGCCTGTCATCCAGGAAACTCTTACAAGACAACAGTAGAAATAGAAATGGGGGGGGGGCTGTGCAAGCTGGATAATAACAGAGGAAACTGAATTGCACAGAGTTTTATCAATTCCATCTATTTTTAAAGCCGAACACTCCACCAGCTTGTTGCCTCCCGACACACACACACACACCCCGCGGTCCCTGCGGTCCCCCCGCCCCCCGCAGCCCCCTCCCCGGGCGCAGCTGCGTCCGACTCTCCCGCGGTGACTCCGCGCTGTCCCCACGACCGCGTCACCTACCCTGCCGGGAGCGCACGACGAACCCGGGACGCAGGACGAGGCTCCCGGGACCCACCGAGAGGAAACGAGCAGAGAACGAGGGGCAGTGAGGCTCCTCTACTTCCCACGGCCGGCGGCGGCGCGGAGCCCCAGGCACCCGGGCGCCCCCGGCGCTGGTCTCGGGGGGAGCTCGCGGCTGGCGCTGGGAAGCCGCGGGGGCTGCCCCCGGGCGCGCGCCTGGCCGCTCTCGGTCCCCGCCGCAGCCTTGACAGCTCCCCTCGCCTCCCGGCCCCTCCGGAGCCCCGCTGGCTTCCACCCGGGGCGGGGCTGAGTTGCCACATGCACTTGAGAAATCCTAGCAGTTGCGCAAAAAGAGTCCCAGAAGTTAGAAAGAGTGACTGGGAGTGAGTGTGTAAATATACAGTACCGAGGCTGGAACAACTGAGCGGGGCCAGCCCTCGGACGCAGCCGGGGGTTTCGGATTTCAGCCGGCAACTGGCAGCTTCGCAGGACTCTGGCCGCGCTACCGGGGAGGCGGGGGCCCCGCCTTCCCCCGCCACTACCCCCCGCGCCTCCTCCACCCTGACCCGCCCATCCCCACCCGTGCCTGGGTTACTGGGAGCCTGTGCGACACCGCCGATGACCGGACGGAACCGGCCTGCCTGGTCCCTCCGCAGGTGACATCGCTCGTGTGATTTCATGTGCATCACAGAGACGTGCACACATCTGAGGCTGTGAGTGGAAGAAGGATGGGGAATACCCGTCTCCTGCCCTCAGAAAGCTTCGGGTAGACCTCCACACCCTCTCTGAAATCTTACTCCTCCAATCAGAATGACCCGGGTCCTTATTCCTAAAAATGCATATTTAGCTGAATGCCCTCTAGTTAGAGCATTAGAGAAATTCCAAGTATAATTATCTTTTATCGTGATTTAAGAGCTCTCAGAATTACACAGTATGAAGGGAAGGACAGAGGAGTAAACATTTCACTAGTGCGGGCCCCTCTGCCAACCATCGTCTAAAACCCAAAAAACAAACAAACAGAAAACTATTTCAAAGCGAAATCTATAATTACAGTTCCAGTTCTGTATACCAAGTCAAATGACTGCAAAAGCCTTTAAACGACTTCTTAGAAATCAGCACCAGATATTTTTAATACACAAAATGAGTGTCTTCACTAGGGCTCTCCTGAGATACGGAGAGAGAGCACAGGTCCACATTTAGAGACACCAAAAATAAAAGGCTGAATGCAGACACTGATGTGCTGTTTCTTTTCCCCTCTTGCTCCAGGTTCTTGGAGAAACCAATCTACTCCATTTCAGACAGAGGTCCTCCTAGAAAATTGCTTTTTCTGGCTAGCGAATTCTCAGTGCGTTAACGAATCAAATGAAGGTCTGTGGTGAGTGGTGTTTGCCATTTCCTTTTTAAAAATGTGCGTGGAATTCTCAGCCAGCAGCAACCTGGCTTATTTTCTAGCTGATGGGAATAAGTTACCTTCACCAATTCACATGGCCTTACATGTTCCCGGAGCACCCTGGCAGGTGACCACTGATGGGCAGTTTTAGGTGAAAGCTGGAGAACAATGATCTTAACGAGCATGAAATCTGCATCAGCTTGATAGACTCAAAAGCCTCAAGAAGCTAAGTGTCAACAGGTGTGATTCAAGATTGTACTATTTGATAAAAGGAGCCTATGGTAACCGTAATGTATTTCAGAATCTAACAAATATTACCATATCAATGTAGACCCAAAGTGATGCAAAGTTGAACTCAGTGCTATTACTGGGTAGTCCTTGGTCCAAAAGATTGGCTCACTTCAAGTGAATCTTTCTAAAAGTAGAACATAGATGTCTTGACATAACAACTAAGAAAATGACATGAAGGCTATGTTAACCAGCTGGATGAAAATATCTCAAATTGTGTATCAAAATACCACACTGTACCCCATGATTGCATTGTTGCACACAGCTATAATTTAATAAAAAAAAAAAAAAGATAGGCTCACTTCTAGGGCACGCCCACTCTGTGTCCATGTCCTTGTCCCTTCACATCTTGTAGCTCTGTCTCCTTCTTTCCATCTGCTAGCACTTCACTTATTCGGGTGATATGGGCGATTACCTTACGCTAGAAAGTAAGGCGAGGAAGGTTATCACATGGACATAAGGCAGTTGAAGGGTTGAGCGAGGAGTTATATCAGGCGTCCTCAAACTACCGCCCCGCAGGCCACATGCAGCCCACCTAGGACATTTATCCCACCCACAGGGTGTTTTTGCCTCCACTGCCTGTCCTGCTTAGCAGCTGACTCATCCCAGGGCCCACAGTCCGGCCCTCCATCGGTCTGAAGGACAGTGAACTGACTCCCTGTTTAAAAAGTTTGAGAACCCCTGAGTTATATTCACCAACACAAGCTCCCTCTTTCCCTCCTATTCTTCTGCAGAAAGAGAAAGGCCACTGCATTCCATTCCTGAAGCTCCTTAGGGATTTAGCAAAGACTCTGTCATGAAAGTATAACCTGAACTGGAAAAGGCTTACTTGTTCCCTGGACTCTGACTATGTTACTCTTCTCCTGTTCATAGATTACTTGGGACTAGGAGACTTGCCTCATCAGTACAAAAGACAGGCGAGGTTTGAGGGGTCTCAGTATTTACTGTATTACCAAAACACTAACATTTCCAACAGACTCTTAACCACCAATGCAGCATTTGTGTGGGTACTGGCATAAGCCAAGATCTGATTTCAAGAATCAGACTGTAATACCTCAAGGACCAGTGGGATTCCAGAAAATCTAATAGGAGGAGGAGAGAGAGAAGATAATGACCTCACTACACACGGACAGTGATTTGAGTGTCAGTATTACCAGAGTCAAAGACAAGAAAAGCATCCATAGACAAAGCCCCCCAGGTGCATTTCTAGGCCATTTGCTTCTTGTTGTTGTTTGTTTGTTTAAAGAAAGGGTCTCTCTCCGTCTCCCAGGCTAGAAGAGTGACATGATCATAGCCTACTGCAGCCTTGAACTCTCAAACCACTAGGCTCAAGATATCCTCCTGCCTCAGCTTCTTGATTAGAGGGACTACAGGCGCACAACACCATGCCTGTGTTTCTTTTAATTTTTAAATTTGCAGATATAGGATCTCACTGTGTTGCTCAGGCTGGTCTCAAACTTCTGACCTCAAGCACCTCAGCCTCTGAAAGTGCTGTGATTACAGACCTGAGCCACTTTACCCAACCAGGGTTTTTTAAGTTGGAATTTAGTAAAAGGAACTTCAGCAAGAGTTTGTACAAATGCTTTATCTAATATTTCCAATGTATGGGTAAAAATGTCACTATTAAACAAGTATAGATTTAAATGCATTTTCCTAAGATAAAAATTAAAGTTTTCCACCAGATTCCTTGCCAAATTGTTTGAAGACCTTAGCACAAAATAAATCATTGTCATATAACCCAATTGTCCATTAATATCAGATACTGGGGCTCTTTAATTATGTTTTCTTTTAGAAAAACATAAATTCCTAAGAGGGCAAAAAACACAGTAACAAAACTGACTAGTCAAGAATTGCCAAAATCCTAACATTTCCAACGGACTCTTACCAACAATGTGGAATTTGTGTGGGTATTGGGATAAGCCAAGATCTGATTTCAAGAATAAGAGAGAAGGCTGTGCTTTAAAGCATGTCTGTTTCTAAACTTCTGTTTTTGTTTTTTCTTTTTATTTCCTGGTGGAAGCTCCTTGTCTACAAAGTCTAGCTTTGTCTCAGCTAAATAAGGTGGAAAGAGATTGAGGGAGTTTCACGTCCACCATCCTCAGACATTTTAGATCACATGATTCAGAGAATGCATGTGTATTACTGTTGTTAAAATGGTGGGCAGAACCAATCCAGCTAAAGACCATAAGAAAGATAATTAAGGAGAGAAAGAGCAAAAGAAAAAATAACAGAAGAATGTGCTATGGCTGTGGATTCCTTCCTGCCTCTATCATTCCATCCCATGCCTGGTATCAGAGAACAGCTTTAAAAATGAACCATATTATGGGCCCATTCAGATCCTGAGAGAGCACCGCGTCAGCCATCACCAACTCTAATGAAATTAACGTGAGTTTGGTGACAGCCCATGTCCCACTCCATCATCCTCCAGATGCCCGCAAAATCCATAATTAAACTGGTTTTCAAAATAGTGTTTCTTGATTTCTTTTGTCTAATTACAAAATTAGCTCAATTCATGAAAGATACTACAGAGAAGTATAAAAGAAGAAACTAAAACTTTTCCAGGATCTCCCTATGAAAGGCACATATTTAACATATTGAATGTCTAATATTCCACCTCTGTGTATGTGCCTTTCCTGTACAATGATTACCACCCAAAGCAAGATCCTTTTTGCCTAGACCCCAAATTCAAACCACAGTTTTCCAATTAGTATGGTTTTCCTTGATGCTGTTGAAACCTAGACTCAGGAGTTTACCGGCTTCTGTTAAAGAACTACACTCTCCCTCTCAGAACAAGCAAATTTCCTCTAGTCAGCTACCAGGGAAAGTGTCTGCTTTGTACCTGCAGTGGTTATTTCAAAATCTTTTGCTGTTCTAGAATTTTCTCGCGCTTGCTGATTCATAATTCCTCTCAGACAGCCTTTAACACCTGTCATTCACATTTTAGCTGGCCGCATCCTCTAGTCTTTCTCTGCTCACTGATGAGGACAGCACAAGCACACATGCACACACACACCCATAGCACACATGCACACACACACACACCCATACACCATGCACATTCATAGCACACATGCGCAGACATACCCATACACCATGCACATTCATAGCACACATGCACACACACACCCATACACCATGCACACCCATAGCACACATGCACACATACACCCATACACCATGCACACTCATAGCACACATGCACACACACACCCATACACCATGCACACTCATAGCACACATGCACACACACACACCCATACACCATGCACATTCATAGCACACATGCGCACACACACACACCCATACACCATGCACATTCATAGCACATAGCACACACACACTTATGCACTATGCACATTCATAGCACATATGCACACACACACACCCATACACCATGCACATTCATAGTGCACACCCATACACCATGCACATTCATAGTGCACACACACACCCATACACCATGCACATTCATAGCACACACACACACATACACCATGCACATTCATAGCACATAGCACACACACACACCCATACACCATGCACATTCATAGCACATAGCACACACACACACCCATACACCATGCACATTCATAGCACACATGCACACACACACGCCCATATACCATGCACATTCATAGCACATATGCACACACACACGCCCATATACCATGCACATTTATAGCACATAGCACACACACATACCCATACACTATGCACATTCATAGCACACATGCACACACACACCCATACACCATGCACATTCATAGTGCACACACACACACATACACCATGCACATTCATAGCACACATGCACACACACCCATACACCATGCACATTCATAGCACACATGCACACACACACATACACCATGCACATTTATAGCACATAGCACACACCCATACACCCATAGCACACATGCACACACACACACACCCATACACCATGCACATTCATAGCACACATGCACACACACACCCATACACCATGCACACCCATAGCACACATGCACACACACCCAT
>CAUYQV010095154.1:0-18944 GCA_963574575.1 Galagoides demidoff
TTTATTAATTGATAGCTGTATACATTAATGCAAACATGGGGTACATTGTGCTGTTTTCATATACAGTTTGAAATACTTTCATCAAGCTGGTTAACATAAATTTCATGTCATTTGCTTAGTCATTGTATCAAAACATTTATAGTCTAGTTCTAGAAAAGTTCACTTGTACCCTTGTTAGACAGATATATAGGTGATCTTTCCAGTCACCCTCCCCCTATTCCGCTAAGAAAACCTTTTAGAAAATTTTTCCTAACTGCCAGTACTCCCATACCATTTCAATATCATGGATATACTCCTATCTGTTTATTTACTACATGTATACCTGCACCTTCATTTTTTTTTTTTTTTTTGCATTTTTCTGGCTGAGGCCAGGTTTGAACCTGCCACCTCTAGTATATGGGACCGGCGCCCTACTCCTTGAGCCACAGGTGCTGCCCTTCACTTTATTTTCTGAAGTGCAATTTTTCCCTACCCCCAAGAACCTACTTCACTCCCCTGAAGGCAATACAGCCACCTTGACAATGCACAGTCTATAATCTGTGAGCATCATCTTCTATTTTACAGGTGCAGAGAGCACACTTCAGAGACTAACTCGCTCAAGGTCACATATTCAGATAAGGATAGAGCAAGAACCTGTCTTCAGTCTGATCTGTCTTTATATCCCAAGATTTTGGCATGTCCACTTCCTAGGAACAGAGGAACAAGAGGGAAAGAGAAGGTGCTCCCAGCCCTCATGGGCAGCTCACAGAGTCTGTGGGGCATCAGAGGCACAGGTGAGGCCATGCCCAGAGACCACATCCTCATTCAGAACCTGGCATATCGTAGACACTCAGTACATCCTTGTACTTTCCCATCTTGCTAAGTCAAATAGCTAAGAATCACATGAGCAGGTCTTTCTGATGCCACTTACCAACTGGCGAGCAGGTGCTTTTAGACCAAGGTTCTGTCTTAAGGCAGCTGTGTCTGAAATGACCAGGGGAGCACTAAAAGGAAGAGCAAGGTCTGCCTCTGCTCCCTCCTGAGATTATGATATAATTGGGCTGACGTGGAGTCTGGGCACCAGTACCTCTTAACAGCTCCCCAGATGAATCTAATACAGAGACGAGAACCGGGACCTGAGGTAATAAATTGCTTGTTGAAATGCCAGGTTCCCATGTTTCCCAGTTATTCCTGGAACAGAGTGAAGTTGGGGACCTAGCATTCCAGGAACTTCTATTCCCTTGCTCTAAGAAAGGGCAGTTTTTCCGGTATATTTTTAAGCCCTTTTCTAAAACTGGCTCAGGTGCAGCAGCCCATGAACTTGAGTAAACCACCCATTTTCTTTATTCCTGAATATCTTCATCTGGAAAGTGGGCTAACCATAGCATGTCCCTCTTAGGTGCTATAATCCTTATGGCACAGGTAATCAAGCTAATATGCAACTGCATGCACACAGTACTTAGGGTAGAGCTGGGCATCGCATGAATGAGAATCCTCACTGTTAATCCTGGAGTTCTGGGCACTAAGAAAGCTGAGTTTTTCTTCTTTCTGCTGGTTTTCCACCAGCTCCTATGTCCTTTCACTTCTCTCTAGTCAGGTACCCTGCCGGCCCCATGCTGTTCTCATGGAGATGGTCACTATGGGCATCAGGGTGAAAGGGCAAGGAGATGATTCTCATCCAGATCTGCCCATCTTTCAATTCTCTCACTTTTCTGGATGGGGCCCTACCTCCCTCACTTGAGCAGTTGTGAAGGACTGAAATTTCAGTGTCCTGTCCATAGTGGACTCAACAAAGTTTTGTGAACATTCTCCAAACAGATTCTTTGTGAAGATGTCTTTATACAAATCTAAGGTACAGCTTATCCTGAAGTAATGCCTTGCCTTGTGGGCTTTAGGTTCATGACTGCAATGAACACTCATGTCATCATTCCCACATCGTCAGTCCAAGCAAGATTCTTTGGATCTCTCTGGAAACTGAGACTGAGTGAGGTTGGATGAGTTATCTGAGGCCTCACAGCTGGTGTGTGGACTCAGATGAAATCCAAAGGCAGGCTATGTGATGGAAGAACCCGGACTCCGGAGGGCTGTGCCGCCTGCCTGGGCAAATGCATTCCTTCCTATCATTGTTCTGCCTCCAGCCTCACAATCTCACCAAATCCATTATTTACTTAGTGGTTTTCTTTTAATTAACTGACTTCTTAAATTATAAAATTACTTAATTTTAACAATACATGTTGAATATACAAGGTATAATTTTCTAATAAGACTTAAAATAAATCTCAAGAGCCAAATTGAAAAAAAAGTCTGTCATTTTATACATTAAAACTCTGCCAGTAATGTTTATTGCCCTCTCTGGACACACTGGTCTGGGCCACCCCTAACTGAAACAAATTTGTGGCTGGCTCCATCCTGCTTGGGTTCATAATCTAGGAGGGTCTGATATCCCAGTTTCTGTAAAGAAATAACACATCTGATTTAGACGATGGAGACTACATAGAAACACAAAGCTTAGAAGAGGCACAGATATTGATCACTTCTACTGGTAGTGCCTTTGGCAATATCTAAGCGACAGGTCTGACCTATATGAAGAACAGTTGCTCAAAGAAAGAAAAAAAATCACCACATACTTGTTTTCCTTCTTTCTCCTGAAGAAAGCAGACTCTATTTTCTCACTAATTATAATCTCACCTTAAATTTTTTATGCAAGGATGCAGCTGATATCATTGCCTTGTTGTCCTGTATCATTAACCAAATTGTTGGTAACACTCAAACTTTTATATAGAGGTCAAGACAATGTGCGTTTCAAGGCACAAAGTTCAAAAAACATATTTAAGGATGAATTGAATGGTATATTTTTTGAAAAGTTTGTTTCTATAGAGACAACCTCCTAAGTAGCTTAAAGCGGCACCACCTGGATAATTGAAAGGGAAGATTCTAATAAACAATTAAACGTGTGAATAAATATTCAAATCTCTATCTAAGGGGAAAAGGAACTATCTGTAATATTCTGAACCTGCAAATGACTTATCTGTATAGTTTATCACAGTGGCATTAAAAATAGCTTCTGGAAAGAAAAAAATTATACATATAATATACGGTACATGGGGATTTATTGGAATCAATTGCATAACATCATTCTTTGAGATAATCGTTGAACACCCCAGGAGAAGAGAGGGGGATGTGAAAACTCCCCACCTGGGGGAAAATGCAAATTAGACAAAGGCACCACTCAGAGTTTCAATTATGCTTTCAGCGTGTTTCCACTCAAAATGTCCTCTGGGCTTAATACAAATGTCACAAAAAGACAAACTTTAGCTGGGAGACAAAACCACAATTGAAATGGGAAGTTTGACGTGTGAATTAAGGGCCTTAATCTTCTTGACCTTGATTTTCTGCTTTCCTATTTCTTTCTTTTGAATGTGGTTCTTTGGAATGAAAATCCAAAAGGCATAGATTGCTTACCATCTAGAAATGGATGAGAGAGCAAATTAAGCTGTGTTATGATCCCAGGAAAAGTGAAAATGCAGATGGGTTTAAATTTATCTGTACAATATGGAACAGTCCTGCTCACAGAGATAGGTATAAACTAATGCATGGGTTTTGTGCTATTCCTATAACTGTGTTTGGGTCAATCAGCGATTCATACACTCACGTATTAGATAGATCCAAAGGTTATACACATTTGTAGAGATGTGCAAATTGGTTGGCATATAAGGTGTAGAGCCTTTTCTAAGTTGGTGGCCAGAACTTCATTTGTATACCAGCTTGAATCAGTAGAATTCCAGCCTCTGAATCAGTATTCTGGGAGCTGGAGCCCTTGCACAGACAGACATGCCCAGATCCACTTCCAGAATCTCATAGAAGAGAATGACTTTGTTTGAGTGGTGTGCTGGTAACAGAAAAGCTCTTGATTTGCAGCATTTACCAATTTCTAAGGTATATTCTATGCAATGTTTATTTCAAGGCACCAATATGGGGGGCCGGGCCTGGTGGTTTATGCCTATAATCCCAGCCCAGGTGGGTGGATTGCTTGAGTTCAGGGGTTCAAGACTAGCCTGAGCAAGAGCTGGCCTTAGTAGAGTGAGACCCTATCACTACTAAAAAAAAGAGAAAAATTAGCTGGGCACGGTAGTAGATGCCTATAGTCCCAGCTACTTGGGAGGCTGACGGCAAGATGATTGTTGAGCCCCAGAGTTGGAGGTTGCTATGAGCTAAGATGATGCCATGGCACTCTACCCATGGCACTGAGTGAGACTCAGTCTGGAAAAAAAAAAAAAGTACCAACGTGCCTTAGAAATTTTCTAAAATCTTCACCTGCTCTCAGGAATACCTATATTCACTATCATATGGCTGGGCACTGCCCCTGTACAGGATAATAAAGACTGTTCTCTCAGACTGGAGTGAACCTACTATCCTACTGCTCCTTTTCTGGTTAGATAACCAGAACTGAATTACTTCACCAGCACGAAGGGGCTGCATGCTGGTTGAGTGGCAAAGTCTGTGCTGGAGTAGGGAAGGAGTGCCCTTCTGACCATTTCGGAGGCATCTGAAATGATGCCACTGAAATAGTAGCATCGGACAGACGCTCTCCAGGATATAGACCATCACTTAATTGCTTTTCATGTACCCCCGATCACACTGACATCCACAGGTACCAACTTTCTAAAAACTCAGAGGCTTAGTCCAGAGGCACTTTGGAGCTGCCCAAATGAGAGGAACAAAAAGCATTTCCCTTAGTTTTCTTAAACATTCTCATTTCTCTGACATCAGAGTCACTCGAGCGTTCATTAACACAGGTTCAGTGCAGCCCACGTTGGGTCAGGCCCATGGGCGATACATCAAGCACACCCACCAGCCCTGATTCATTACACTCTCCTGATTCCTGAGAGCATGGGATTTCAGTGCTCTGCCAGCTCTGACATCCACAGAGCTTCTGTAAGGTTCTGGGAGTGTTCCTAACCATGATTGATTAACCCAGGAGTGGATTTTGCCTCCAAAGGCTTTATAGATTTGATAGGTGCAGAATACACATAAAACAGTCTTAATACCATTTCAGGCATCAATTCCAACTTTGATAAGATAGAGTTGCAATTCTCTCATGTCAGCTAAAGATATCATAATAAATGATACAGCCAAGGGATCTTCAGCAGAAACCTATTTTTGCCACGTAACCCTTACAGGCTTCCTCTTGGAAAAAGAGCCCACATGTGTTTTCAGGGAATTTTTGCTGCCTGTCACCACAAAGTGAGCTGTGAGTTCTGAAGCCATTCTTTTTTGTCAGAGTATTATACCTTATCCTTGCTATGGATTCTTTAAAACGTGGCAGGTTGTGTTCTGGTAGAACCCTGCACGTGTCTATCTCATCGTGGGTATAGTCACTGTGAATTTGTGTTTCAAATTAGAATTACTTTATATATAGCATAGCGCCTGACACAGTACACACTCAACTCTGTTTGTTGAATGAATAAATAGCGGAACTGCAACTTGGCAGCTAAGCAAATTCGGAACTCCTCAAACAAAACTAGGAATGAAGGCGCAGACTCGTGAAGATTCCAGTAAGTCAGTTTTAAAGTCACCCGTTCAGCGAAACAGAAATCAGAGATTCGGCAAGTATGAGAATCACCAAGTCTCGGATTTATAGAGATTCTTTTCATGCCACGAGGACACGTCTTTTACTGAGCTCTTGTTTTTGATGTGTTTAGTAATGTGCACCCGTACCTCCCTCCATGAGAACCTCTCCAGGGTGAGGTAATGGGAGGGGAGGTCTGTTCCACTGTATCTTTAAGGGTGTCTGGCCTTGAAGTTGAAGTTGTCTGGATATGCAGGAAAGTGTCTATGCTGAGCCTAGACTGGGTTTCAGAGCCTGATTGGGTTTGATGCCCTGGCAGTCTGGTGATTTCCCAGGTATCGCTCTAAGCATGAACAAATGCACCTGGGAAGGAAGAGGCCTATACAGGGGATACATCTCCTGAGAACCTAGACAGAGATGCAGAACCTACACAGAAGGAAGATGGAGAGAAGTAGCTAGTTCAGCCCCGGGGATCCACAGTTCAGGTAAACAAAAGGCTGCATATCTGAGCTCTCAGATCACAAACCACAGGCCCCCTAGGTATTCCCAAGCATTGTTACTTTGATTCCTACTAATAAACTGCTGTGGGGAGCACAGCTTAGCCCTCTTTCTGAGTGGAACATGGCTTGGCTTGATTCTGGTACCCAGAAGACGAAGACAGAGTGGCAGGACCTGTGGGCACCTTATAGGGGTCAAGAGTTTGGGGATCTTGGGCTTCTCCTGAGAGGGCACTGGAGAAACACCCCCTCCATGAGTTTTTAGGAATATTAATCAGTAAAATGCCTGGAAAAAAAAGAATCTGTGACTTCTCATGAGAGATGTCTTAAGTCTTCCAGAAATAACTGGAATGAAAGTCCCGGGACGAGGGTAGGATGGGATCCTATGATTGGTGGGTGGGTGGTGATAAGCCAGTGCAATACAGAAATTAATATTTGCATGATGTCATACTTGCCCAAATATAATCACTGCTGCATAATGATGTTTTATCAAGGATGGACCACATGCAAGAGAATGGTCCCATAACGTTACAATGGAGCTGAAAAATTTGTATTGCCTAGTGACACTGCAGCTGTGGTGATGCTTCTGTAAACAAACCCACCAGTCACACCGAAGTCCAGCACAATTATGTTCAGTACACAACACTTGGTAACAAATAACTACGCTATGGTTCATGTATCTGTTACACACTGTTTTCTATTGTTATTTTAGAGAGTACTCCTTATACTTATTATTTTTTAAGTAAACTATAAAACATCCTCAGGCAGGTCCTTGAGGCTGTTTTCCAGAAGAAGGCATTGCTATCACAAGAGATGACGGCCCCATGTGTGTTCCAGCCCCTGAAGACCTTCCAGTGGGACAAGGCGTGAGACTGATGATGCTGAGCTGTGCAGGCCCAGGTGAATGTGTGCACGTGTGTCTCAGTTTTTAACAAAGAAGTTCAAAATATAACAAGAAAAATTTTTTAAAAGTTAAAATAGAAAAAGCTTACAAGATAGGGATATAAAGAAAATATTTTACACAGCTGTACCAGGTCTTTTGTTGTTGTTGTTTGTTTTAATCTAAGTATTAGCAGTGTCAAAAAGTTGAAAAAAAAAAAAGTTCAGCAAGTGAAACAGTTATAGTAAGATATGGTTAATTTACTATTGAGGAAAGAAAAGTTCTTTCTTATGAATTTGGTATCGCTGAAGCACACAGCGTCTGTAAGTCTGCAGCGTGAGGCCTTCACTCCCTACTCACTTGCTGACTCACCCAGAAAAACTTCCAGTCCTGTAAAGCTCCACTCACAGGGAGCGCCCTGTACACGTGAACTGTATTTACTCTCTTATTCTACATTTTTACTGTACCTTTTCTAGGTTCAGATACACAAATATTTACATTGTTTTACAAATGTCTAGAGCTTTCAGGACAATAATATGTGTATAGATTTGTAGCCCAGGAGCAACAGTCTATACCACACAGCCTAGGCGTGTGACAGACTATACGGTCTCAGCGCTAGGTGTGCAGCAGGCTGCACCGTCTCAGCCTAGGTGTGCAGTCAGCTGTACTGTCTTAGCCTAGACGTGCAGTGGGCTGTACCATCTCAGTTTGTGTATGGCCTCTCTGTGTTGTTCACACATTCCTCAGAGCATATTCCCAAGGTTCAGCCATGCATGACTCTGCTAGAAGAAGATTCAGGTTACCATTTGGAAGATCTAGTTCTTTCTAGATGAAATGATTTGCTTGTCACTTGATCCAGTGGAACGTATATGAATGTTCAGCAGGAATATTGTGGAAGAGACTCTGGCATTAGATGATGTCCCTTACAATTAGGGAATTCTGTTATTCTAAAGCTCAAGGTGCTCATCTATTAACCTGTTAAGATGTCATTTGCTCATTTACAATGTGCGTGACCGTGGGCACTAAGGGCTAAACACCAACATAAAGATGAATGAGGTGTATTATCTACTGAGAGTTGGTGCTTCATTTCACCAGGTGTCAAAAGGCCAAACAAGTACCACACTGTAGAAATGATAGACAAACAAACCACAGTTCAATATAACAATTTTTCGAAGTCAACCCATGAGCAGCTTCATCCTTGCTGGAAGAATCTAAAGAGAGAGATGAACAATAAATATATCTCACTTTATTGAAGATCTAAGCTCTCTAAAAAGTGCTCCAAAGCAAATGCCTGTCTAACTTTTTTATATTTTATTATAAAATTCAATGTTTTCTTCTAGAACATATTTTGACTTTAAACATAATAACATAATATTTGAGGATTTAGCCACACATTAAATATCTTTGAAAGGAAATTATAAATTTTCAGGTAAATATTGATATGGACTCAAACTAAATAGTTAAAATATGCAAATCACATGGGCAAATATGTAAATTAGTACGAGAGTTTGCAGATCTCATTGTAACGATGACCATCATCAATTTAGCTAAATTGAACTCCATGGATCTAAAGATCTATTTTGATTTAATCTCTTCCCTAGAACTCTAAGCAGGACAATAAACTATACTTTTTGGGTGCTATGCAAACTACTGAGTTTGGAGATGAAGGTGGGTACAGATACAGCAGCACAGATAATCATCCATCATTAGGAAATAAATAAAATGTCCAAGATGAGCAAATAAACAAAAAAACTTGCAAAAAGAGTCTTCAGGGAATGTATATTTAGATCAAAATAGCTGTACATAAGCTATAATGATGTAGATGTGATGTTGTCCCTTAAAGAGCATATAACCTATGAACTAATCATCAAGTTTTAACAAAATAAGGAACCATAATTGATATTCAGTAAGTCTCCCCTCGCCTTATGATACTTCAAACCTTGCACAGCAGGGGAATTGAAGAAGGCTGGGACAGACTGTGTTAGCCATGGTACAAAGGTTAGTGATATAACTCAAGTTCAAACTCACATTTACCACACTTGAAAAAAGCTTTCCTCTGCACCATTCTGTGTCTTCTAATTATTATATATATGTTTTAAATTACCAAATTATTAAGTGAAAAACAAGATAATTTTCTACACAAAATTTGGTAAATCAGTCTTTCCTGGGTTTGTTTCCCAGCCAACTTGATCCACAAAAACAGATCAATTGCCTATCAAACACTTGTAGAACATTAAGCTTTGGCTTATGACTGAGCAGAGACATATTCATGCCAGCTCGGCACAAGTCCCGCTGGTGTGAATGGCCGTGGCCTCTCAGGGTGTCATGCATGTGAACACGCATTGTGGATTACCCAAATCATTTCCCTGGATAATCGAGTCACTTTATAAAATTGCAGTGGTGCTTGTTTTCATGTTTGACATCTATCTTCTATGATAAGTAGCATTTTATGAAGACTTTTCCATCTGCAAGACAGTGGGATAAACACTTGATAAACCTTGTTTCCTTTATTTCTCCAACAGTCCCATGAAGGTACCATTGCATAGATGAGGAGACCCAAGGCACAGAGAGATGAAGAAAATTTACTAAGGTCACACATCTGTGAGTATTAAAGCTGGAACTTTGCTTTTTATACCTATTGTTGACTCCTGTTCTGGTTTGGCAGTATGTGGGGCAAAGCAGTGGTCTTCCAGGACAGGAGAAGCCAAAGTAAATGTTGGAAGTTATTCTACAGCCTAGGAGAATATAATAGAGTGTTAAACTGTCTTGGTGTCAAAAAGGGAGTTGAGCTGAATCTCAAAGTAAGTGATTACATCCATCAGGGGTAAATCCAGAGGGCAGAAGCCAGCAGAACCTGAGGATCAAAGTGTAGACAACAGGGAAGTTGTGAAGTGGGGCAGGAAAACATGTGAGTGGGTCTTGAAGCAGCCCCACCACAACTAAACAGTCAGGAGGTTTTACCAGTATGACTTACTTAAAGGCTAGAAAAAAAAGATAAGCATGAAATCTGCTATCCTCAATCTGTCTATAACTTCCATTAAAGAACTCTTCAGACTGGGACTTCCTGCAGACCAACAACTACCATTCGGCTACTAAGTCATCACAAGTCCCCAAATCATCGCAAACAAAACATCATGGGCAAGAAACCAAACAGCACAGGAGTTTGATTTGTGGTCTTCTGAATGTCAGGTGTGGCATTTGTGAAAGTCACAGATGATCTGTAGCCAGTGTGTAGATGAACATCGTTCGTATGGAAAATCCACAGCCCTTGCCAACACCTCACTCTTTATTCCTGGTGGACACCTAGAATGCTTCTTTGCAGAGACAGCCTTGTGCCACCTGGATTCCAGAAGAGGGTCTAAAATGTCTCCTGAAGACACAATAGTATCTGGGGGCTCAAGTACACTGTCCAAGGCAACAGTGGGGATCCTTCTTAAAGGGTAAACCCAAGTTTCAGTAAAGTTGGTGGTTTGGTGATACACAGCAAGAATGCCAATCAAATCATGACAGGCTGGTGAAGGCCAGCTTCTAGACCTTGACATTTTCCTCCTCACCTACCTTTGGTCACCTGGGAGCTCCTTGAGGGTAAGAGCTTCCCACAACTTCATGTCCATATCCCTGGCCGGGCTTGGTGCAAGTCCTGGCACAGAATTGGTGATCAAAAAATATTAGTGGACTCCTTTTGATTGTAACCAATTAATTCACTCACGTCCTTCCTAATTGCAGTGGGTGAGATGCTCATCAGCTATGATTACAAATTGGTTCTGTCTAGTTGACAAGACCCTATCAGGAAATTAAAATACGATAATTTGGCCGACAGCACACAGAGCACAATTAATTCTTGTACGCATATGTGGGTTTTCTGATGTGAGCAAGAAAGTGATCAGCCCTGTAGGTTGTGCCTGTTCATCCTCCAGCCACCAAGAGATTTCTGTTGTACCCCTTACGCCATATGGTGTCATCGCTAGCTTCCGTCTCGTGGGAACAGAGGAGGATGCCTGACAACAGTGTCTTGTCACTTGTTAAAGCTATCTTCTCATTTTTCTGAAATTTCTTCACTTGACTATAGCTCTGGCACATTTCCTTAAGAAGTAAGAGCCCATGCAGCATCAGGCTTCTGAGCTGCTCCCCACCCTATCCCAATCATCCTGGGAAGCACACGAGCCCCATGTAAATCATAGCTTTCCATCAAATGTGGCAACTTTCACAATTGAAGGATTCTTATATGGGATCTCGAGCATATTACTGTGATTATAGAAGGCCCTACATGTCTGGAAATGTTCTTTGTGCCTTTATGAATATACCGACGGCAAGCCTAGGGTTCCTGAGATTTACTGATTGTGTTTTATGCACACACACGCACACACACACTGCAGGCTGAAGCATATGGTCCCACACAACAGTGATATTTACAATAATGAATCACAGATGTTTAAACTGATGTAATCTGAAAACACTTAAATGCTAAGATGCTGGAATCTTACTGCAAACATTACAAAGTGAGGACCTTTGGGTTGTGTTGATTTTCAGCTAGCATCACGAGGAATACTATTTTACACACACTGGGAAGACGGCAGGCGGGGGGGAGTGGCTTTTTCCCCTCCTTTTAAAGAAACAGTTTTCAAAGTAACCAAGGATTTCTAGGGTGTATATTTGGTTATTTTATTGACAACTGAATTGCAGTCCTGTCTGGAATTACGGATGAGCTTATGCAGTGGATGCCCCTTCACTGTGCACCTGCCCTAAACACATATTGTTTAATAGTATTTGTAAGTGCAAAAATGTAGTCAATGGGAGTTAATTGGGAAATCTACCCACTTACCCTCCTGTCCAGCCCTCACTTCCCATTAACCATACATTTTGATGTATATATTTAAAAATTTACAAATGACATGCATACAGACATACTTCAGTAGGTAGCACTGCCCTTAATATCTATTAAAAGTTTGTGTATCAGATCATGTGTATCTTCCTCATTCTTTTTTTTTTTTTTTTGGCCGGGGCTGGTTTTGAACCCACCACCTCTGGCATATGGGGCCGGCACCCTACTCCTTTAAAGAGCCACAGGAGCTGCCCTCCCTCATTCTTTCCATGACTGCACAGCCCCTTAGCATGGGCATTTTCTCATTAAAGCAGTGTCCTTTTGCTGGACACTCAGGCTTTTCCTATTTCATAGTCACTAACTGTACAGTAGTAAGTGCCATTACACTCACCTTCTGTGTACATGTGCAAATACTTAAGATTTGTTCTGAATACTGATGACTCAAATGAAATGCCATTTAAAATTTCATTAGATATTAATTAGTTCACCAGAAATATATTATTTTGGGGGATGCAGGACATTCTTTTAATCATCTTTTTATCTCCCATTTCCAATATCTGATAGATGATCAATAAATATTTGTTGAACACATTAACCGATAGTATTTAACGATTTACTAATTCTAAAACTTCATTTAAATTGCTTTCTTATGGGGGAAATTATATTCTTTTAAAATCAATTTGTAATCTCTAATATTAGACATCTCTCTCTTGGTTTGATGGTTAGGCGTAAGTATGGTGTTTTTTTGCAGATTTTCAATGAGTAGGAAGGTTAGACATTGGCTCATAATATTAGTCATCTCTAGCTCTTTTTTCTTTTATTTTTTGGTGAATTGCCTGGACTGTCAGAATACTTAGAAGTTCAAATTGTCACACTTGTTCTCCTTAATATCCTATTTTCTTCTTGAAGGAAGAAGGAGTCTTGTTTGCTATTGCATCTCCACTACCTAGCAAAGTTGGGCTGCACCTGCTTTATTGAATAGCCACGCGCTTATAGAGATGAGGCTGATGGTGCATTCTGCTAGTACACAGCTGCTTACCAGGTTCCCACTTTCAAAGAGGGAACTCAATTCAAACCCCTTCCCTTCTTGGTTCTTTCCCTTCCTTCCTCATCCTTACTTGTTGCCTCTCTTGCACCAGCAAAAACACCATGTTTGCAGGGACTCTGTCGGCCTAGGTACCCTTCCGTTACTGTCTTTAGCTCCAGAACAGAGCCTGACAAACAGCAGGCACTTGGTAGGTATCTCCTAAATGAATCTGACTTTTACCATCTGTCAGACTGTCACCATGCCAGATAACATACTAACTGGAGGCAGGGACTGAAGTTCAGGACTTCCTTTCTGTTGTCCTGTATGTTTATGGTGAGATGCACTGGAGAGAGGATTCATTCAGAGCTCTCAGACTCTTAATCCTACCTTTATGGATCAGAGATTGAGAAGTACACAGGTCATGTGAAGAGGAAATGCTGGGAGGTGCCTGTGGCTCAGTGAGTAGGGCGCTGGCCCCATATACTGAGGGTGGCAGGTTCAAACCCGGCCCTGGCTAAACTGCAACAAAAAATAGCTGTGCATTGGTGTGCGCCTGTAGTCCCAGCTACTTGGGAGGCTAAGGCAAGAGAACAGCCTAACCCCAGGAGTTGGAGGTTGCTGTGAGCTGTAATGCCAAGGCACTCTATCGAGGGCAACAAAGTAAGACTCTGTCTCTACAAAAAAAAAGAAAGAAAAAAAGAAAAGAAAAGAAAGAAAGAAAAGGAAATGCTTTTATGACACTGATCCTTGAGTACCATGCCAGACTTGGTTATTTATGGCAGCAGCATAAAGAAAGTTGTATTGCTATCTTGCTAGGGTGGGCCCAAATGAGATGTTAAACCCACAAGCTGAATTTATACTCATATGGGCTAATGCGAAGGCTGAAAATCAGCAGAGAAACATGGAACAAACAGGTCAGCTTATGACCACATGTCCCTTTAAAGCAGGAGTCAGGAATCTATGGAATGCAGAATAAATCTGGTCCACCACCTGTTACTATAAATAAAGTTTTATTGGCACACAGGCACACTATTTGTCTTCAGCTGCTTTTGCACCACAGCAAGGGTTAAATGGTTCCAGTAGAGGACACCTGGCTCATAGGCCTTACATATTCATATCTTGGTCTTTGCAAAGAAGTTTGTGACCCTTGCGCTGAGCTAAAGTCACTTTCCCCCCACATTTTGTTAGAGATCTACTCTAAGCCATCTGAGTGATAAGGCAAGTGAACCCACGTACAGTGGGTTTTTCTGCACTCTCAGCTTCATGATTAACCACAAAGACAATCAGCAGAGTGGAGAAAACGACACACCAACACTTCTGTAAGTGTTGTGTCAGTGCTGTGTACAGTATTGCCTTTAACTCTCTAAACTAAATTCTGCTGGGAGATATTTTCCATTCAAAATAAAATCTCAAGAGACTTAACTTCTTAAGTACACTTTCAAAATCCATTATCTGCACTCATTAAATACATAGACAAATGCTCATAGGGAAGATAAATATACCCTGAAGAGAGGAACTGTGCGTATCTATATTTTTACATATATCTAAAGCAATAATTTAATTTAGAACCAAACAATTAGTTGGGAATCACGCTGGAGATCAAGTTCACGTGCAAAACCATTGTCGTCAAGGTCTGTTTCCCACACTTAATCGTTCATCATTTAATGTCATTTGTCATTAATTTGGGATTTTCTTCCTTGTAGGAAGTTTGTCATTATTTTGCCCAAGATGACTAAGACATTGAATTTTTCTGCACTCTCTAAGTGAAACCATTTGAAAATTAAGCTTCCAAGAAAATGAGCTGGGAATTTATCCGGCACAAAGATGGTAGAGAAATAGTGATTTTATTTTATTTTTTCTTTGACAAAGGCCTGGCTCATTAGCACAAAGCAAATCACTATTTATTTGTGCAAAGGAGCAAAAAGACAGAAACCACAAAACAACCCCAAATTGTTTTAACGTCTCTATGGAGTTATACTCTATATTGGAATATTGAAAAGGGGCACTCACTATGTATTTTAAGTACTCAAAAATCCTATCCACTGAAAAATGCCACATTTAAACTATAGCACGTATTTCTTCTGTAATTTTATAAGTTCATGTTGGTTTCCTCGGTTCTTACTTAAAGCCTTTTAAGCTTAAGTATCACGGGTAAGTTCTTCTTTCAACAGTCAAATGCTCCTGAGTAACAAAGACCCAGTTCTGGGCTGGAGAAAGGGTATAAAAATATAATCTATAACAAGAATCAGTGGGAAATAAAAGGAGAATGAGGCGGAGTCACCCCTTCACTCGCTCTTTCATGAATAAAAACTTTGAAAATATGAATAACAGGTGTAATGAAAGAAACGGCTGTCCAACTCCTTCTGAGGAGGGTAGATCTGGGTTAGGGCAAAGCCTTTTGTACTGCTGAGCTTCTTACTGGGTTTGTGTGTGGAAGTTTGGAGGAGTAAAACACAGTGTTTGCTAAGAGCACTGCACAAGGAAAGATTAATTGAGGGGACAAGAGGGAGGGGAAAAGGGAAGAAGCTGGAGAGATGGTACATTGTGCTTGTGTCCCTGAGCCCACAGTAGAATATACTTCACTCACAAATGAAGTGTGTGTGTTTCTCATGCAACCTGGTACAGGGGCCATCGTTTTACTGTCTGGTTGAGCCACGTGGGGAAAGAAACAGCCTTTAAGACACAGGACGCAGAGGTAAGAGCACACATAAAGGCTCAAGCCTCTAGGAATTGACATACATTAGGAGAAGGGCTTTGGATTGTGGAAGCTGGGGGCTCAAAACTTCATTTTAAGTAACCCTTTGAGGGGTTAAGTTGGTTCATGAGCATCCGGTTTATATTTACTATTTATTCAGCTTTTTCCATGAGCCAGGCAGTATGTTAAGACCTTGTGTAAATGATCTCATCATCTTACTGGTTTGCCACAACTCTGTGATACTGCTACCATTTCCCCATGTTATAGATGAGGAAACTCAGCCCAGGGGGAAATTGTGTGACATGTGTAGAAAAACCTGGTCTCCAAACAGGTCTGCTTCACTGCAAAGCTCACCCCCCTTACTACTCTCTTCTGCTGTCTCTCACCCACTCAGTAAGGTGAGTCCCACAGAGTGTGCTGTGTTCCAAATGCATAAAACACAAATATGGCCCCACCCCTGTTCTTAACAATAGTGAGTCTTGTCAGCGAGTCAGCTGTTTAAAATAAGGTGGCATGTGGGGTGTGTGTGTGTGTGTTTCCTTAGGGAGTGACATTTTATTTTTTTTTAAGTCATCCGTACATAGATCATAAATACATTTATGCCATTATAGGATTCAATGTGTTGATTATTTGTACAAATCAGAATGCTTACATCCTACTAAGCAACATAGCCTGAGACAGAGCGTGGTGGAGCAGGACCATGAATGCGTAGGAGTACCTGGGCCCCGTTGCCACTAACCAGGATGCTCGGGGACATGCTAATTGTTCTGTTCTTAGTAATGCTCCGTGCAAACTTGGAGCAGGTCACTGGACAGGGCTTTCAGGAGTGTTCAGGACTGTAACCTTGTAAGAAGCCACTTGGCTGAATAGATTGCTCTTGCTGGGTAAAAAAAAATAAAAAAATAAATAAAATAAGGTGGCACCGCTGCATGGCAGGAAATACATGGACGCGTGAACTGGGCGCTCTGGGAAGGAGGATGAAGCTGTTCCAGCTCAAGCCACAGAACACTTTGCAGAAGGAATAGCACCTGGGCTTCACCCTAAAGGATGAGGAGAACCAAACAGTTGTTTTCTATAACTGACTACAAGTAAGCTCTGCTACTGGTGATTGGCATTAATGATGGACTAATCAATTTCACTGTAGGATGTGTCTAATATTATGTGCATAAACCATCTCTAAGGCCTAAAAAAGAAACAACATGAAAGTATCTTTTGGATTCAGGAGAGCTCGCTACCCTCCACTAGAGCCTTTATGGTCCCTGTTGGTAGAAGATTTACCCAAGAGGTTTTGAAAGTATTCTGAGCAACTACAAAATACAACAGAAATTTCAATGTGGAAAAGGAAAAAATAGGGCAGGAAGGATGAAATGTGTGTGTGCATGAAGGCGCGGGATCCCTCTTGAGTAAATTCTCAGAAAGAGATAAATTAGGAAAAAAATGTGAGGATAAAGATAGTGCCCTATGATTTATGCTTTTGAATTAAAACAAGCTACAAAGCCAACAAACCCTAAATTTCCACGTCTGAGAGCAGGTTATGTAACTCTGTTGTTCAAGCTTTCTTTCCCAGCAAATGCAGATGGGGAGGCCTTTTGCTGATAATTGAAAAACAGCATTAACCTCTCTGATCTTCAATTTGTTCATTGCAAAAATCATGGGCTTGGCATAGCCAGGGGTTCTCAAAGCATAGTCCTAGGGCTGACAGCATGAGCACCCTCGAGAGCTTATTAAAAACACAGATTCTCAGCCCCCTCCTAAGCCCTGCTAAATCAGAATCTGCAGGGAAGGAGCCCAGCAATCTGTTTATTCATGCTCAACTGTAATGACACGAGGATAGATAATCTTCCTGAATGGCACAGATAATCTTTGGGATACTCGTACAGCTACATGACTCAGTAAGTCCATGAAATACACATTATCCACTATTAAATATGCAGTCTTTGGTACTAATTTTTTTTTTTTAAGAGTATCTACTAAACACTCAGAGAAAATATCAGCTTTGGAGCCAGAAAGCTCCTGGGTTGAGATGTAAAGGGAACTACTCAGTGGTGCAACGTTTTACACAGAACCTGTGACCCTCAGTTTCCTGATCCCCCAAATGGGAATGATGCCCATTAACTAGACTTGTCTGGAGGAAAAGAAATAAGAGAATATGAAGTATCTGTTCTATAACAAGGCACCTATAATGTTCTAAGTATAATTTTATTAAAATACTGGACTCAACCATAGCCAGTACTTTGCTATTTTCTTTGAATAAGCATCACAATCTAAGAAAATGAAAAGAGAAATAGCTCTAACTGATCCACTTTGCTTAAATCCAGGGCATCGTTTCTCTGTAACTCTGTCTCCAGAGGGGGATATGGCTCTCTTGTATAAGTAACACTAATAACATGCGGAGCAATGAAGGCTCATTCAGTCCTTCTCTTGAAGGAGGTAGACATCATATGTGTAAACATTTAGCTTTATGTCTGTGTTACTCCTCTACTCAAAACCACTTGCAAAGCCAAGTTCTCATTCCAACCTGCAACCCTCTACATAACCCAGCTCATCACATGCACTGTGTCCTTCTGGTCTCGCACTCCCTCAGCCCCACTGTTCTCTTGCCTCAGGACCTTTGCATCTGCTGAACCTTCTGCCTACCTTTCTCTTCCGCCATGTTTCCAGGTCCCCCCCATCACTTCCTCACTTCCTTCATCTTTGTTCTCTAACCTTCCCTAGATATCCCGTCTAATAACTTAATACATCTTCACCCTGACATTTCTATGCCTTTTTTCCTCCTAAGCATGTCCCATTATCAAGATGTATCCCATAGTATGTTTTTGTTATTTATATTCCATGTCCCTTGTCCCCCTTTTTTTGTTTTTTGTAAGCTCAGAGTATCAAGAGCGTAAGTGCAGGTACTTGGTAGCTCTCTCTATGTAATGAATCAATTAAGGAATAGATTGATTGCCTTCATTTTCATTCCTGTGCTTAGCTGTTATCATCCATCAATCACTTAATGATAAATGAAAATAGCCAAGTAAATAGGTTGGCAGGACCAACTGAGGAAAAGGACAAATACAACATGACATTTTTTCCCTTGTTACTGTGTGGCCAATATTGCTATGGAAAAAGGAAAGAAAGAAAAGTTGAACACAAAATATTTAGGCATTTCTCTTACAGTATATATTTTCTCTTTTTTTAGACACAGAGTCTACTTTGTCACCCTCAGTAGAGTGCTGTGGTGTCACAGCCCACAGCAACCTCCAGCCCTTGGGCTTAGGTGATTCTCTTGCCTCAGCCTCCTGAATAGCTGGGACTACAGGTGCCCCCCACGATGCCCGGCTATTTTGTTGTTGTTGTTGTGGTTCAGACGGGGCTGGGTTTGAACCTGCCACCCTCGGTTTATGGGGCTGGTGCCATCCTCACTGAGCCACAGGTGCTGCCCACGATATTTTTTAAGATATCTTTTAGTCCTTAGGGAATGTTTCTAAGTAAG
>CAUYQV010095162.1:0-22773 GCA_963574575.1 Galagoides demidoff
TTTGTAGAGACAGAGTCTCACTTTTTCACCCTCGGTAGAGTGCAGTGGAGTCACAGCTCACAGCAACCTCCAACTCCTGGGCTTAGGCGATTCTTCTGCCTCAGCCTCCCAAGTAGCTGGGACTACAGGTGCCCGCCACAAAGCCTGGCTATTTTTTGTTGCAGTTTGGCCGGGGCTGGGTTTGAACCTGCCACCCTCGGTATATGGGGCAGGCACCCTACTCACTGAGCCACAGGCACCTCCCTACTTGATTATTGTGTTAAGACATTTATGTTCTATACTTGATAGATTTGACTTGTGCCATTGCAATATGATCCAGAGGTGTGGTCCCTAAGAGCATTTTGACAGCAGTGTGTAGAATAGAATGCAAAGGGGAGAAACAAGGACCGGGAAACTACTGTGTAAGTGCTGGAACATCCCCCGCTTGACTCAGCCGGACCACATGTGAAATACCAGTCAAGCAAATGTTAAGTTCCAACCTCTCCTCTTATTTCTTTCAGGAATTAAGTCCCAGTTACATCATCCCCCCATGGAGGTAACAGCCCCAGCTGGGCAGCACCTGCCCCTCAGAGCTCTGCAGTTCCGGCTCCACAGGACCCCTCTCCTCCATTCTTGGGATTCTCCCTGAGGTATGAACACCAAAATTACGAGTCTCAGGGGTCTGATAGTCCCAATATCCACCATTTTGTTTCCTTAGTCCTAATGGAGCTGTTTCTTACAGTATCATTTCTGGATTATCTCAGTATCTTTTTGATTTTTCAGGACTTCAGAGAATGTATAAGGGAATCTCTCTTTTGCAACACCTGGTGTGTTTTCCCTTTTCTTGGCTGAACCTTGAGTGGTCCAATGAGGGTGAGCAGGTGTATTATCTATGTAGGTAACCTGGGAGGAACATCAAAGCATAAAGTGCAGGGTGTGGTCAGGGAAGACAAGTAGCAGGATATGATTAGACAGCACACCTAATCAGGAGACATGGTGAGTATTACACTGGAGTATAATTAGGGTGGGATTTGAATGTCATATGAACAGTCTCAGATAGGAGCCAGTCTGACTTCTGTAACTTGAATCCTCCCTCCCAATAACGTCCTAAGGAGCATGCTGAATAGACTAATTCTTAAAATGTGATAGTCTTAAAAAATTTCTCAAGGTATAACTTACAGAGGTGGTCAATATATAGAGGTCAGTCTTCCCTTGAGTACATGGGGTGCACATCCAGTCTATGAAAATTTGATCAACTTACCGAAGTGGTCAGTATAGGGAGAAGGTCAACTATGGAGGTTGTCCTGTCTATGCAGACTCTCAAGCTTCCCTGTCCAAGTGAGTAGCCTCAGGAGCATCCAGGAAGACATCTAGTAAGCACATGGATATACGCTTCACCAGGGCAATCTGAACTGGGAGTACGTATTTTGAAGTCATCAGTGTACAGATCACAGTTAAATTTCTGGGAATCACTGCAGTCACCTGGAAAAAGGGCAGAGCACGAGAGAGCAGAGTGCTTATGGCAACCCATGAAGAGCAGCAGCAATTTGCATGATTCCCCAGGACGGTTTCCATGCTTGACACAATCTTATTTGTCTCCCACCCATCATTTACTAATTTCTGTCATTTTTCCCAGGATAAGTTACCCCCTATTTTCCAGCAATATTTGCTGAAAAGACAACACAGGATAACAGATTAGAGAGGGGCTTCAGGTCCTAAAGTCTGGGGTTTAAGTCACATCTCTGTTAGCTTCGTAGTTAGGGGTTCTCTAACCTCTAGGATTCCCTGCTCTTCTCTGTAATATTAACAATGGTAATACTTTCTTCTCAGGGTGTTGTAGTCACTTTGAGTCACACCGCAAGCATGCGTTGGACAGCTACTGAGTTTCAGTGGCCGCTGAGTAGTCACTGTGGGTAGAGAGAGACATACAGATAGATAACCGGGTGAAGGTAATGCTGAGTGTGCAGCGAGGCAATACCGAATGCATAGGTGTGGGGTAGGGAAGAACGACAGAGAGCTTTGTACTGTTTAAGCTCAATCTTGAGGAACACATGGAGATTAGTTGAATGAATATACAATAGTATCATTATTTGGAATTTGGTGGTGAGTGTATTTTCCTCTTTGACCCTTCCTAGTCCTGGCTCAAAACTGAACTATTTCAGAAAGATTTTCTAAGCTCCCTGGCTGCCTCTGTACTTGCTGTTAGTCCCTTATCCTAATTCGATTGAGCATGTATACATTGTTTTTCCGTTTTGTTTTTTAATGGATAATTGCCTTTATGTTTTAGTAGGTGTCCCTATTTTATATTTTTAAGTAGAAAGAAAATGTATTTGGGAAAATTGTTTCTTTTTAGTATTCTTTTAACGTCTCAGTGTGTTCAACATATAGCAAACACTTGATTTTTTTTTCAGCTATTTTTATCATATAAGGAATAGGCTAAGTACATTAATGAGAAAGCTATTCCAAAATGATTCTTCAGGAGTACTCATCTTGCTCTTACAGCTCTTGTAGATCATAAAATATCAAAACTAGTTGGTTGCAGCATGAAGACCTTTGAGTGTATGACAGGACAGTCTCCACAGTGTGGTAGGAAACAGATGAGTGGAGGAGAAGTTTGGGATGAGAAGGTAATGACAACCTTTGTTGAATGCTCTCTCTATAGATTTTGCTGTGAATGTAGCAGGTGGATATGGTGGGACTTAGGAGAAATATAGAGATAAGGGACATTATTATTATTATTATTATTATTATTTTTGAGACAGAGTCTCACTGTCATCCTGGGTAGAGTGCCATGGAGTCATAGCTTACAGCAACCTCAAACTCCTGGGCTTAAGCGATTGATTCTCTTGCCTTAACCTTCTGAGTTGCTGAGACTATAGGCACCTGCCACAATGCCTGGCTATTTTTAGAGACGAGATCTTGCTCTGGCTCAGGCTTGTCTCGAACCTGTGAGCTTAGGCAATCCACCTGTCTCCACCTCCCAAGTACTAGGATTACAGGCGTGAGACCACACCTGGCAGGGATGCTATTTTTTTAATGTAATAGGAAGACCCCAGAACATGTTTGTATATTCACTGATAACCAGGAGAAAACAGGAAATTGATGACACAGGAGGAAGCCACGAGACCTTTAGCAAACACCTTTTCTCTTATGTAAAATGAAGGATCTAAACTTGAAGAGAATCAAAGTATTTTTAGTTTAAAAATTCTATAATTCCATATTTATTCTTTTGGCTTTGGGTCTTTATCCTATAACTGTGTATGTAACTTCATAGCCAGTATAGTGTAAAAGTTGAATATAATTGCACTCCTAACAGAATATGAAGTAAACATACGATAGAATGTTACTCTGGTTTTATTATATTGATGGATGTATCTGTCTCGAACCATTAAAAATAAAATTGTTCTGCTCAATGAAATCTGTAGGACATATAAAACAGGATAGGCTTTTTAGAATTGATTACTCAAAACATTTGAATCCAGGAGAAAAATATTTTCACTAAGAGCTACCTGATAGAGAGGGGTCTCGTTATTACCTCATGAGGAGCCTTGTGAGACCAGCTGATGTCCACAAGCATCACTGGGTAAGTTTTTATTTTATCACTCAAACATGGAGTGATCAGTGTTCCCCTCTTTTCAGGAAAGTATTCTCATAATCTGTGAAAAGGGAAGGGCGGGCTTCTTGATTCTGAGTTGAGGCATTTTTGTTTCATCCAAGGAGTCTTTCACTCCATGGACAACTGGTGTCTTGTCTATGCACTTTTTGTCTGGGTGACTCTACCTCCTGTGCCACCTTAGAGAGCAGGAGGCTGAGAGCAGTGTGTGCTTCTGAGACTCAAAGCAGATCTGCTTGGTCCTTGAAGAGAAGGGATGTTTTGTTTGTCTGATCCCCATGGCCTCTCTCTGTTCTGTTTTGGAAACACTGATTGTTACAGTGTTCTAAAAACCATGCTCACCTTTGCCCCTGAGTTATGCTTCACAAAAGAGACTGGTGCAAAGCGACACTTAAAATGTTTTCATGTGACCAGTGGTTTCCATTTGGAATCTGGGGCTGGTTTATGGAAGAGATGAGAAAAAGAAATTTTTTCCTGTCCTGGGGATTTTGTATGTTTTTCTCTCTCTTAGATTTTTCCCCTTAAAATGTGGTTGTGAAAAGCAGATGTTCAGTAAAGCTGCAAGTCTTGGAAATATTCATTATTGCATGGTAATTCAATACTTCAGGGTGGACACTGTCTGTAGTAGCAAAATAGACCTTTTTTCTATGCTCACTGTGAAAGGGTAGCCATCAAACTGATGCAAAATAAGACTTAAATTTAGCCTCCCTTCAAATCCACTTATTGTTTAAAGAAATTGTGAAGTGCCAATTAAAAAGCCTTTTGTCTTTTGTAAATCAGCTTCATATTTATTTTACTGAGTAGAGAGAACCAGATAAAAACATCAGTGTTATAGTTTATGCTTGAAATATCAAAAAATAATACCATGGCACTCTTCAAACCTTTCTGAGATGCGAACCTTGCCTCTAAAAGCAATGTCCAATGTCTGGCATGTTGGCACCATGTAGTAAAAAGTCATTATAGCTGCTATTAGCATGTAAGTATCGTGGAGAGCTAGAATGCCCCAGACATCAATTACAGTCCATTGTTGTAAGGTGACCCTGAACCTCATGTGAGGAGTCACAAACATTCAAAGTTTGGATTCTTACCTAATAGAAGCATTCAAAATGTAGCATGTTTGTTCAAATTGTTGTTCTATGGAGAACAATGTGTTGAAACCACCTTTGTTTTCTGACATTTGCTTGTGTAAGATGTGTAACTTATTGCATTGACTTTATATTAAAGAAATAAATTTGAAACAAACATTTTTATTCCAGCAGAGGCTGATATTCATAACCAGTTTCTTGAATAGCAGACAGCTCATCAGTCATGGATATATTAACAAGTTATTCATGATTTTCTTGTTTTCACTATAAAGTAAATAAAAAGAAGCCATTTGGCAGGAGTGTCATATGATATTATAATGATACAGTGCTGATAATAATTTCTACTGGGGAAATATAGTAGCTGTCTTTTCTTTCACCAAAGTGATAAATAAACAGATTTCCATCTTATATAGATTCTCTCTTGTTTGTTACTTTCTGAAAGTTGCTTTGAAAGTTAATTAGAACTGTATAAAATGTAGCCAGCATCCCATTTCTTAAGAATAGTGCACAATTGGGGAATACTTAATCAGAAGACAAAATGTTTATTTCACTGGTTAGATTTGGCAGTGTACCCTACAATGGCAACCTGGTCTTTTTGAGTGTGCCAGCCTCCCTTCCACCATTTAATCTTAAATTTATGAATTAAACATTGTGGTTATCCACTGCTGAATGTTGAGAGCTGATTCTAGTCTCTAATTTTAGCAATATTATGTTGGCTATTTGTGTAATGCATAACAGTCAAGATAGTGCCTTCACCTAGAATATGTTTGCTTAGTGATTGATCCATCACCTGATTTTACTAATCAAATTTATTGTAATGTAGAGATAGCCCCCTTTATAATCATAATCATCCTATATTATCAAAATATTACAGTAAAAGAGTTTCAGGCTGAATTACCAATAATCCTCTTGGATACTACAGAAAAATAAGGGCTGTACGCATTCTGTGCCATGGGCTGAGGAGCACTTCAGGGAAGGGAAGGGACTGCCGTGACAAGTGGAAGGAGAGACAACCGGAGTGACAGAGGCAAAAGAAACAGCCACAGAGGGCACAGGGTCAGCAAGCTGTGTGGGTCTGAATTTATAGTGTGATCAATCTTAACCTTCTGATAGATGTCAATTTCGAGGATTTGATTAAAATTGTAATTAATCCTTTAACAAAAACAAATGTGCACATATATAAAATTGTTGCATAAAATTTCTAGCAGTCTTAGATTTCTTCAAGTCTTAGGTTAAAAACTCCAACTAGGACCAGTAGGGCAGGAATTTCCAAGTTGGAAAAAAGGTGGAGGTCACTATAGTAACCTAGTAGAAATCTCAAAGGGACAAAGACTTCAGGATTTTAATAAGAGGAAGAAGCAAAGCCTTTGTGCAAGGCAAAATAATGGGATTGAATATAAAATAGAACTGCAGAGAAATTATCTGGAAGATCTGTTACATTATGAAGAATTAAACTATTGGGAAAATTGCTCAGAAAGACTGGAAGATATTCAATATTCACCCTGAAGGAGACACCATTCTGATAGGTCTTGAGAGTTCCCGGCTGCCTCTCAGAAGGTCCCCAGATGCTTGAGTTGCTGACTACATCAGGATCAAAAGGGATGTGCCTGCTCCTGCTGAAATGAGTTTAAGGTAAGTTAGAGATTTCATATCAAAAGACTTGAAGATCTACTGAGAAAGAAGAAATAGGGGACTGGAGTTTATATTAAAAGGGAATTGTTGGGTCATGGATGAAAATGAGAAATTTCAAGTGACCTTCAGCTATTCATTGTAAAGGGATTGTGGTGGGCACAGGGTGGAGTTCTCAGTTGAACTGAGGGCAGGATGCATGCTTTAAACACTGTTTTGGTTAGCCCTGATCATTATAGCCCTGATGCTGATTTAGTAACATGAGAATCAAGAGACCCAAGTCCTGACTCTGGATTTACCATGAGTATAGTGAATTTGAGTTAAAGTTCTTTTACCTCTCCAGACTTGCTTTTCCTGCTCAGAAAAGGGCCAGAGGAGACCCCATGGTCACTAAGATTCTTTCCAGACATCTGTGAATATATATTGTGGTAATGACTGGAGAGAAGAGCCATAACACGTAACAACATTTTACTTATCAGAAAAGACCTCTCTCTTTCTCTCTTTTATGCTTTCTCTAATGCTTTTGGTATGTTACTTAATAATTTTAAATAGATTAATATAATCTGTTTCTTGAGGTAGAATGACAGTTCTCCCAGGGAAATCTTGACAATTGGGTATTTCTACCAGCAGTTGAGAGTCTGCTGGTGATTTAAGGTAGTTAACACTTAAAAAAGCAAATACTGCATTTATTTACTCTGTTTGCTGTGTGGAAACTTACCACTGCCAGCTTCAGCCACAGAGTGCTCTATAAGAAGCAGTTGTGGTTTCCAGATGTGGGCAAGTAGATAGTGTTTTCCAAAGCTGCTTTGGGGAGCATCTGAGGCATTTCAGTACACTTTGCATCTTGGCACAGTGAACCTGTTATGAATTCTCTGTGCCTGGCTGGCTGTCTCCTACCCCAATTATTACCTTCTTATTTTGGCAGACTAAAACAACTGGGAACATGTGTGGAATGGAAGAGCTGGTTCCAGTGGCCTGGGCAGTGCCTCTTGTCTTCTGCTGGGGAGATTCTTACAGAATGAGGCTGGAAGGGCCACCTAGAGCATAAAGTTGTATATCAAATCAGTACACTGTACCCCATAAATGCATCAATGCACACAATTATGATTTAATAAAGAAAACAACACTAACCACAACAAAAAAGATAGCAACCTTTGTATTAAGCAAAAACACAGCTCTTTTTATTTCTTAACTAGAGTTGGGGATATCACAAGACCACTTAGTTTTTCTTAAGTGGAATGAACATTGTGCCAATAAGAAGTAGAGAATATTTATTTCATATATTTAAGGCCAAAGTGGACTTTGTGTGTTGTGTTTGGCAGGAGATTGTCTAACCCACACCTTGTTATATCCAATCTGTTGGTCCACGCCTATTTTCTAAACTTTATAAAATAGTTGTCCTATTCTATGTTAAATAAGCAAAGAATTATTCAGGACGGTAGGCATAGCAGCTGGGGCCCTTTAATTCATTTGGTGGTGAAAATGTGGGATGGATGAATACTAAAAGGAATATGAATTCAGACTATTTTAATATGAGATGTGAATTTATTCTGCTTTCTATTGGACAGATATATTCACAGAACTTCCCATGGTGGGTTTTGTGGGTGTCTGGGGAATTGAATGCACAGAGTTATTTAACAGTACTTGTTACTCAAAATATATAATGATTATTAACTCTAGTCCAATTGAATAAAAGTATTGACCTAACTAAAGCATTTCTTATTTCTGACGTCAGCAACGTATGACCCACAGTCTCCAGGGCATTCAGATGCAGTCACCTTTGTGAAAAGGACACAGGGCTCAAGATGTGGAGAAATAATTTGTTGAGGCCTGAACAGTCTCAAACATAAGAGACTTGAGGTCCAGGTGCTATCTGGTGGCAGAATCTCACATGTAGACATGTCTATATATTTTTTCATATTTTTTCTAAAGGTGTCTGTTTCTTTATTTTTTTGTGATATGTGGGTGCTACAGCATAAAGGCCAAGGCAGGAGCCTCTTTTGCTTATGCCTAAGAGCAGGACTGATGGCAACACTCAGATTTATTTGAAAAAATGTAGCATATTTGGAAGAGAAGAGATTCATAATGTCATATTCAATACCATAGCAGAGGAAAGAAATGTAATTTACTATGTGAAATGATATATATGTTTCTATCTAAGCTATATAAAGTTATCCATCAATACCATTGCATTTACGGCATTTACTAGTAAAGTGTTATTTTTCTTACCTAAAGTACCCATTATATTTTATCATTTATTTTCAAGTTGGTATTTTTGCTTATTAATATTTATCAAAAATATTTTCTTTGTACATTTTTTCTCTTTTTATTATTCATGCTGTAACTATATTTTGCTAATGCAAACTTAGAAAAAAAATGCTTCCACATAATAACAGGGCTCCAGCTTTCTAATACTGAATATTGTTCAGTTACATCTACAGAGAGTCAGCTCCCTTTTAAGGCAGTTCAGTCTTTCTCTTTCTTTAGTATGGTTAGTAAATATGACATTATGAGTGACATCGTTCCAATTTTTAGTAAGAAATTTTTATGATGTTATCAATTACTGAACCCTTTGAATGATAATATTAAATTCAGTTGGAAAGTTATGTAAGTGGAAGCTGCAATACAGCAGGTGTTCTGAAGCTGTTGTTCCTGGCATTAATACTGCAACATAATTACAATAGAACAGCTCTCAGTAGATTGTGGATGTGCCTTGAGTATTGCACAATGAGAACACAATTGTTAATAAATTGGAGAGCAAACAATTCGTGAGATGATAGTAGGGATTTCAATATAAATTCATTTAGTGTTCTATTGTAAGTGTTTCTGTTCAGAAGGGCAGCATTCAGAAGCAAAAATTACTTATCATTGAAGGATTCCAGGGCAAAGTAAAACTGTTACATAATGTCTCTTTCTTTAGAAGAGGATGTAACTTCTTTTGGAGATAATGGAGAAATCATATCAGTATCTAGAAATTACATTTTTATATAAGAACAAAATGAACACTTAATTCATTCTCTCTGCTAACTCTTATGAAATGGAATCTCTATATACGTATATATACATATATATAATAATTCATTCTCTCTGTTTAATCTCTTATGAAATGGAATCTATATACGTATAAATCTTCAAAATCATGTGAGTAAATATTTATTTTCTGTTTTATGATATCTTTGAAAATTTCTTTATACAAGTTAAAACGACAAAGAAACCAAGTCAGTGAATTGCTTCTACTGTAAGTTATTTTAGACTTTAATTTTTTTACATAGAGTCTTAAATTTTTTTAAACTGGAAATTACTATCACTTTACTAAAGAATAAGTGTATTTTTGTACCTTTTAGCCAACTTCTTTTCATTTCCACCTCCATCCTTCCTTCTTAGCCTCTGTTAAATACCATGTTGTTAATTTTATGGGATTCACATTTTTAGCTTCCACATATGAGTAAAAACAAGCAATATTAATCTTTCTGTGCCTGTTTTATTTAACTTTTTTTTGTTTTATTTAACTTTAACATTAAGTATCTCTAGTTCCATCCATGTTGCTGCAAATTACAGGATTTAAATTATCTATAGATAAATAATATTACATTATGTATATATGCTACATTTTCTTTATCCATTTATCTACTGATGGATTTTTAGATCAACTCTGTATCTTTGCTACTGAGATTGGTGCTGCAATAAACATGTGAGTGCTGAGGTCTCTTTAATATACTGAGTCTTTTTCTTTTGGATACAGTAGTGGGATCTCTGGATCATGTGATAGTTCCATTTTTTTTTCTTTTTTTACAAACCTCTGTAATGGTTATAGCACCTTACACTTCCACCAATAGGGTACAAGCACTCTTCTTTCTTTATATCCCTGCCAGTATCTATTTATGCAGTATTTTGTATTTTTGATAATGGACATCCTAACTGGGGATGAGATGATAACATTGATTTGTGTTGTCCTGATGGTTACTAATGAGCATTTATTTCATATACCTGTTGGCCGATTGTAAGTCTTCTTTGGAGAAAATCTATTCATGCCTTTTGCCCATTTTCAGTCAGATGATGATGATGATGATGATGATATTTCTAAACTATCCATCTGACAAGGGACTAATAACCAGAATATATAAAGAACTCAAATGCTTCAGTGGTATTTTAAATAATTTTTAAAATTTAAGGTTGATATAAGGGTACAAATGATTAGGTTACATTGCTTGTGTTTGTTAGGTAAAGTCCAAATTGTAGTTGAGCACCACCCAGGAGGTGTGCTATATATCTCTACACTGGATCTATTAGGTGAGAGTTCACCAGACTCTCTCCTTCCTCCTTCATCTTTCCTCCCCCTCCCCCTCCCCCTCCCCTCTACTTGAATTTAGTTGTGTTTTTCTCTCCTGTGGGTGTATAGTTGTTCATTCTCTGATTTCATTTTAGTACTGAGTACACTGGATGCTTGCCTTTCTATTCTTGTGACACTTTACTTGGGAGGATGTTCTCCAAATCCATCCAGGTAAATACAAAAGATGTAATGTTTTCATTTTTTATGGCTAAATCATATTATATGGTATACATAAACCATAGTTTATTTATACATTCTTGAGTTGATGGGCACTTGGGTTGTTTATATATCTTCAGATTGTGAATTGAGCCTCATTAAATATTCTAGTGCAGATGTCCTCATGGTAAAATCTACATTTTTTTTTCTTCTGGGTAGATACCCGGTAATGAGATTGCAGGATCAAATGGAAGACCCCACTGGCCATTGCAGCAACAACTACAGTAAATAAGTAGAACTTAGTCAAGCTGAAAAGCTTCTGCACAGCTAAGGACACAACAATTAAAGCAAATAGAGAATCTTCAGAATGAGAAAAGATATTTGCATGTTACAAATCTGACAAAGGCTTAATAGCCAGAATACATGGAGAACTCTAATCAACAGGAAAAGAACAAACAATCCCATTGATTATTGGTCAAGAGACATGAACAGAATCTTCTCCAAAGAAGACAGACAAATGACCAACAAGCACATGAAAAAATGCTCATCGTCCCTAATTGCCAGAGAAATGCAAATCAAAACCACCTTGAGATATTACCTAACCCCAGTGAGAGTAACCCCATCACAAAGGCCTGAACTGCAGATGCTGGTGGAGAGAAGGGAACACTTATACACCATTGATGGGATTGAAAAGTAATATAGGCTTTTGGAAAGAAGTATGGAGAATCCCCAAAGAGCTAAAAGTAGACCTTCCATTTGATCTTGCAACCTCTGTAAGTGAGAGACTTGACTCTCATCAAAAAATCCCTTTAACGTAACCAACCCCTCAAATTTGTTGCAATCATCTCTTCCATGTAAATACCTTTTTCATCTGCTGTCTTCATGTGCTCAGATGCTCCTCTGTGTAAATGTTCTTTCACCATTGGAGCTTTGTTACTCCATTCTAGTCCCCCTGGACACATTCCCCCTGTTGGACATTGACACCTGTGTTGGGATTTCTCTTCTCCAATGTCTCAGGCTGTGCTATTTCATGTGCCCCCATCTTTTGTGAGAATAATTTCATACTTCTTAAGCTTTAATACTCAGTGTAATATCCTCATTCTCTGTGACTTCCTCTTCATTCTGCTTGGGCTCTGACACTCAATCTTCTCACCCACATCTTTGGGCACCGTATACATTATGTCAAGTCCCCTCACCATCTGGATACCCTCTTCAACATTCACAGCTCTGACAGTCAGACCTCACCTCAGAGAGGAGACTCCTTTCTCTGACTCTGACATCCTTCATTGGGCCACCTTATTTCTAGGTACCCTCCTCAAGCTTTAAATCTCCATGTCAATCTCCCTCTTTCTATACAGTGGACAGCTTTCTTGGTTTCTGATACCTGATGGTAGAACATTCTCCTATGTGGGAAGCCTTTTCACTGCATGTAGGCTCCAACATTGTAAGTCAGACTTCCTCTGGATGTGAATGCTGTCTACACACTGCTTGAGTTCTGACCCCCTGGCTATGCTGCTCCCATTGAAAATCCTTTCCACCAAAGTTAGGAGTTAACACCCTATGTGGACAGTGTTCCTATGGGGATGCTTCCCTCATTCTGCTTGGGATACAATACTCTGCATGCTGCTTCTCTGTGGGACCACCATGTTGATTCCTCTAAGGCTGTGTCTCCTTTCTCTAAGCTACCATAGCCCCACTCACTGACAGCACAGTGGTCTACAGTGGTAGGCAGAATCATGGCTCTCGAAAGATGCCCATATCCTAATTCCTGGAGCTTATAAACAATGTAAGGAAATATAGCAAACAGGAATGAAGGTTGCAGATAGAATAAAGCCTGCTGCCAGGAGACTCTGATATGTGGAGGTTATCTTGATTATCCTGGTAGAACCAGTCTAATAACAGTGGCCTTTATGAGTAGAAGGGAGAGGCAAAAGAGGGAGAACAAAAAAGATAGCAGACTCAGAAGGACTTGACCCAGTGTTGTTGGGTCTGAAGACAAAAGGGGGCCATGAGTCAAGAAGGGCAGGCAGCCTCTAGAAGCTGAAAAAGATAAAGAAATTGAGTGTTATTCGGAGCCTGTAGGAAGAAACGCTGCCCTGCTGACACCCTGATTTCATCCCACTAAGACCTATTTTGAACTTCCGAATTCCAGAAATATGAAATAATAAATCCATCTTGTTTTAAGCCCCTAGGTTTGTGCTAATTTAAGATATAGTCATAGAGAATTAATACTTGCATCGTCCCACCTTAGCGGCTTGAAGACCGAATTGTTCAGGAGGGAAGGGAAGACGAAGAGGAACATAAATGCATGTTTACGCATTTTGGTGATAATGTCATAATGCAAACGAATAATGGTAATTGTAAGACTTTCTGCCAATGGAAGGGTGATTTCAGAGCTCCCTCAGGGGCAGAAGGGGCCCTGCAGCAATCATACTTGCTACGTAACAAGTATTTTTGCTACAGAATGGGATGCATCTGAGCACATTGCAAGCAAAGCCAGAGCCCTGTCCCAGCCAGACTCTTTCTTACCCATAGTGGATACATATCCTGAGGTACATGGAGGCAGAGAAAAAGGCTTCCAACATAAAAAAGGATTGTCAGTTATACAGCATCATTAATTCATAAAGTTTCTGTTTACATTAGCTCACTTAATCCTCATAAAGAACTGCCTTCATTTTATTTTGTGATTAGTTCATAAGGCTCAAGGCTATTAAGAAATTTGTCCCAGGGCTGATAAATTATTAAAATTGGAAAACAACAGTCATATCTTGACCCTGAGATCAGAGCTTTCCCCCCTCTACTCTGATATCCTCATCCTCTACTTCCGCTTTCCCACGTGAGAAGATCTCTGGCAGATTCATTTCCTGTGATGATCCCGCAACTCTGACCATTTAACTTATTTATATATTTAATTTATTTGCTTACTCTCTTACTTGCAGTTTGCACTTGTCTACATCATGGGCCATGAACACAGAGCTGAAACAACTGAGAAAGCACAAACATGATTCCTGATAGGAAAATAATGTACTCTGCCTATTACGTAAGTGTATCATTCTCATATCCATTACACAGGAGTGAGTATGGTCTACGTAATATCCTTAAATTCTGCTATAGGAAACGAGCTATAATTTTGTGAGGGAAGTGCATGGCCACCCTGTGGCTTTTCCATTAAAATACTATTGAAAGGCAATTTGATTCCGTTTAACTGCAGTGGAGCATCTTAAGAGCAGCAATGAAGACGGTCTGTTCATTGTCTTCTTTATATAATTTCAGTAGCTTCCTCCAGGATTTCAGAGAAAATATTTAAAATAAGCAATCTTTTTCTAAGTTTTCTTTTTGGGAAAGGAGATGTGTACTCTACAATTTCTAGCTACAAATTTTGAAAACTATGTTATAATTAATAAGGAATTACCAAATACAAACAAACATATTCCAAGTATTCCTGAATATGTAGTGTTTTCCTAATAGAGTTACAGAGGTAAATTGAGAAAATTTTTATGATAAGGACTTTTTCTTAAATAAAAGTAAACCATTATGGGACTGGATCAGATGAGAGATAATAAAGCCCCATTTCAACAAATAGTACCAGCAGGGTCATTTATCACAAGGTTCTTTCTTTTTTCAAACTGCTTATAAATATACTATATCGCTGACATGGAAAAATAAATAATCTCTGTTTGAAAGAGAAGTTAAATATAAACAGATGAATCTTATCCCAATAAGTTTTGAAGCAATTTCATGGAAATGGAGAACTTTGGTATCCTATATTTGTATACAATATTGATAAGGAGGCCATAGGTTACATAACTGGGACTTTGTAGCTTGCTGTTATGCACTGATTTTTTTTGGCCCAGTGATTCTTTCTCAGTTCTGTGAAGCTTGTATCTTGACTGCCAATTTGCCTTGAGTTTTTTAAGAATCCAAATTCAAAAACCACTGGTTTCTACCAGAAACACGATTTATTAATTTACCATGAAAAGATAATTAATTGCCAAACACTGATTCTAGATTACATCATTCTCTTCCTATTTGTTGAGAAATTAAACTAAAATCAGAAGATGATTCACCTACTACAAAATCAGAACAAATCATGTAAAACAACTGTTAAGAATAATTCATCAGGCTGTGAAAATCCCAGTGAGCTGTCCTACTTGGTTATGAAGACATATTTGCCAAGGGCACTGTAAACTGCTGATGCCTGCTGAGAAAACTAGGGCTGGAAACTTCCTATATGCCTGGATAAACTCTTACACTTTTCACCTTTATTTTTCTAGCAAGTCAGGATAATAGAACACAACATTTTCTTCTAACATTTTATTGTGACAATTTTCAACTTCTAAAAGGAGACGCCAGTATCCCCAACACCAAGATGATACTATGAACGTGTTGTGTTTTGTTTTATCTCTATCTACATATCTTTTTATTCTTTAGTCTGTTTTACTCTAATGCATTTCAAAGTAAGTTGTAAACATTGGAATAATTCCCTCTAAAAATTTCAGCATAATAGATAGAATTCAACGTTTGTGTACTTTCCCTTTTGATGTAAAATTTACACAAAATAGCATCCACAAATTTAAAGTGCGCATTCACTGAACTGTGCATACATTTGTATAACCCAGATCCTGCCAAAACGCAAACTGTTGTATCATGTAAAAAATATCTTTTTGCTCATTCATAATCAATGCTCTCCACTCTCTACCTGGAGACAACAAAAGTTTGATTTATTTTCATTTTGTCTGAATGGAATAAAATAATACATATTTTTAGTGTAAAGTTTTTTTTCCTCTCAGTGCAATATTTTTAAAATTCATCTATATCACATGTCAATAGTTATTTCCTTTTAATTGCACACAACTAACGACATTGAACACTTTTTCATATACTTATTGCTAGTGTATCTTTTCTTGCAAAGTGTATGTTTGAATACTTTGCCAATTTTCAGTTAGGCTGTTTGCTTTTTAATTTAGAGGTACAGAAGTATTTTTCCCAGCATAGGTTTACCTATTCATTTTTTAAAATGGCATTTTTTGATAAACAGAAGTTTGAAATTTTTGCCTAACCTAATTTATTGATTTTTTTATTATGCTTAGTACCTTTGAAGACATGTCTTTAAAAACCTTTGTGTACCTCTACGTCACAAAGTTATTCTCCTGTATTTTCCTTTAACATCTTTCTCCCTTTAGTTTGAAATCAGGCATGTGAATTATGATGAGTTAACTTCTATGTGTGGTGTTAGGTATGGGAATGCAACAGAGCTGAAAACATTGTCCAAGATGCAAGCTAATGTTATTGAACTGGTAAAGAAACAGAGAAATGTAATTTAGTCTTAAACAAACCAAAAAACGCAAGCCGAACCCATCCTGAGAATACCCAGGTATTGTAAATAATTGACAAAAATCTTAAAGCAGGTATTATGATTATGAAAAATAAAGTAAGAGAAAATAGTTCTGCAATAATGGAAATATTAGCCAAGAAATAGAAACTATAGGAGAGAAATTTTGGAATTAAAAATTTTATATGTGAAACTAGAAATTCACAGCATGGGCCTAACAGACGTGATGTCCGAGAAAAGAGTGAGTAGACTTGAAAACAGAAAAATCTTAAATCAGGGACTAAATTGCTCTGGGATGGTATCACTGAGGATATCCTGACAAAGCTTAGTCAAAAACGCCCTCTGAGCCTTCCACAACACAGGGCACACAGTGCTTGCAGGGAAACAGTATCTTCAGAATGCATTTTCCCCCATCCCCAAGTCAATGGAAGCCGTGAATTAACAAACCACCATGAAGAGGAATAAGCCATACAGAAAATGAAAATGAAATAATTTGCATTTCCAAACTATATTCAGATTCTTAGAAATATAAATTGAGCGCGCTCAAAATCTTCTAGATCTTAAAGAAAGAAAGAGTAATCCCAAAGTAGGGGGAGTGTGGTATTTAAAAAAAGAAAGGAAAGATTACAAAAGATTTGTTTCTATTAATCTTAAAATATATAGTCATTAAAGTTAAACAATAATGATTTTTTGTGTTTGTAGCTATTGTTCTGTAACTATTCCCAAACTGAGTGACAGAAACACCTACTGATGACTGGCCATGATTCTGCTGAGCTGAGATCAGCCGCCTGTTACCCCTGGTCTTTACTGGCTTCACTCATGTGTCTGTCAGCTGCAGTCCATTGTCAAAGCAATGAAGGGAGCAGGGTTATGAGCAAGAGTGAGCAGAGGTGTGCATGGGCTGTTGAGGCCTGCGTGCACATGGGATAGCATTGATTCAGCCAAAGTCTTTTAGCCAAAGCACACCACAAGTCCTGCTAAAATATAAGGGGAGAGAAATAGACTCCATTTCTTCATGGGAGGTATGGATAAAGAAAGGGGAAGAATTCTGGCATTTATTGCCTTTGATTGTAATGGAGCAAGAAGACTGTACCTTGGGAGGCAGATCTCAGAAAATCACTCAGAAAGCAGCAAAATTAAAAGCATGAAAAGGAGACATGTAGAGCACAGAATGAGCAGGTACAATAGTGATCTAATGAGTGTTCAGAAAAGAGATACAGATACAGACTGGAGGAGAAGCAGCGCTCAAAATGGCAGTGGCTGAGCACTTTCCATAATTAAAAGAGAGATATGAGACCAAAAATAAATGCACATACAAGTTCCAAGTAAGAACATTTCATAAAAAGAGTCCATAGCTGGATATATTACAGTGAAACTGAAGACTGTCAAGGATAGAAATGACAGGTTGTCAGAGCAGTTTATTAAAAAAAGGAAACTTCTCATGAGCTATTATATGTCAGAAGACAATGACATAATGCCTTCAAAATGCTGAGGGAAAATAGCACTCAAACTCAAATTTGGACCCAGCTAAACATGAATTCAAGGGTTGGGGCAAAATGAAGACTTTCTCATACATATCAAGAGTGAGAAATTGTACTATTCTGATATTCTCCCTAAAATAAATATGAAAAGAAGTGCTTAAATAGAAAGGAAATAGAACTCTGAATGAAAATGCAAGATGTGGGATGGAGCACTGAGCAAAGCCATTGGTGAATGTATACTATTCATTGTTACTAATGATTGTGACAAAACATGATTCATTGGGGAGGAGTTAACATGAAGTAAAACAATTTCTGACCTCATTAAATATGATATTGACTTGGCTTAACAATCTGAAATACAGATAAAAGTAAATTACTCAACTGCAATAACATGAACATTATTAGAGACTCAGAGTTGAAATAGTTCAAGGTCTTGTATTGTTTGGGAGAATAAAGATACTAGTTAAATTCAATCATGTTTCCATAGGCATGCTAAAATGTAAAGGTAGTGACTGCATTTTCAAGCTAGTAGCAGAAAAATATGATGAAAAAGCATGAGGCAGAAAGATATAAAAAAGACACAAAGAAAATGCACACAATTTAGCCTAAACATAGACAGACTCACGTACATGCCTTAACTGTTGATAGGTCAAGTAGATTAAAAATTTATAAAGCCATCACATTAGCCAACCAAAAGAGAATATGAATTCTTTTCAGGTATGAATGAATGTTTATAAAATGATCATATAACAGGCCATAAAGAAAATGTCAATCTCAAATATTCAATAAATGAAAGATCACATTCTCGGTTCACAATACAAATCAGTTTCACAAATTCCAGTCTTAAATCTCTGTAACAGACCTCTATGCTCTATTGTCCATATTCTTGCTTATTCAATTGCACCCTTAGCATGCCCATTGTATAATTAGCAAAAAGACTCTAACACAGTAGAGCTAAAAGAGAACATCTGATCCCCTCGGCAGGCTTGCCCTTTTCATTGCTTTTCCTGTCTTTATGTTCTTAGGCCACAAGACTTGGAATCATTCCTATCTCCTTCTTCTCTTAAACCCAGTTTGGGAGGAAGTTTTGGGGACTATGACTTTAACAATATATCCCTAATAAGACTAGTTCTCCCACTCCCTCTGTTAAGCCCTAGTGTAAACTACCATCTCCTCTTACATCAGACTTGTAATAGGTCTTGACCATCTGCGGTCTCTTCTCAACACGGCACAATCCCTTACATGGTAAGATGGATCACATTGCTGTCAGAACTCAGTAGTGCCTTTCCCTCAGAAGGGAAGTCTCACAGTGGCCCGCGGGCTCTATATGATCTTCCCTCCATCACCTGCCAACTGCCATCCCACTACTCTAGCTGCCACTCACTCCACTGCAGCCTCTTTGCTGGTCCTTGGAGTGCATCAGGCAGAAACCAGCCTTACGACTTGTGCTCCACCCAGCTCTTCCCTCTGCATTGAATTCTCTTCTAGACACACTTTGTAATTGCTTCACTGTCTTTTAACTCTTTCTTAAAATTTCTTTCTCACTGAGAGACTGCATTACAAACCTATTTAATCTTGCAATCTTTACCAGGCTCCCAGGCCTTGCAACATTCCCGATTCTTCCTACTTGATTTAATTAATCACTTAAAATAGGGGCTTATCACCTGCTAACATACTATATGCTTGATCTATGTCTCATGCATTTATTTATTGGTTATTATGTGTCTCCCTCCACTGGAAGAAGGAAAGCAGAGACATCGTATTTATTCATACACTTAGAAATTTCTAAAGACCAGGCCTGGTGGCTCATGCCTATAATCCTAGCATCCTGGGAGGCTGAGGTGGTTGGATTGCTTGAGCTTAGGAGTTTGAGACCAGCTTGAACAAGACCTTGTCTCTACTAAAAATTGAAAAACTAGCTGGGCATTGTGGTGGGTGCCTGTACTCCCGGCCTAGAGAAGTGGATCACTTAAACCCAAGAGTTTGAGATTAATATGAGCTACCATGAAGCCACAGTACTCTACCCAGGACAACAGAGTGAAACTGTCTCAAAAATTTTTTTTAAAAGAAAAAAAAAGAAATTATGAAGTGTCCAGATAATGCCTGGCACATAGTAGGTGTTCTATATGGATTTGCTGAATATTACAACTTGTAAGATGCAGCTAAAATAATACTCAATTAATTGTAGCCTAAATGCTTATTTTAGGGAAGAAAAAGACAGGAAATAAAAACTAAGTATGTAACTCAGTGATTCACAGCTCAGATTCTGACCCAATTTTCTTGGTCATCTTCACTTGGAGGTTCTCCTGACTTCTAAGATTCAACATATTCAAAAGAGAAATCATTATCTTTAAAAGCTTCTTCTCTATTCCTCTAATGGGAATGGTACTGATATTCAAAGAGTGATCTATGCTAGAAACCTACAGAAATATTTTTGGCTCCATTCTCTCCTTGACCGTTCTATCTAAATGACAACCAATTTTTTGCTAATTTTCATTCTTAAACATCTTTCAAATTCACTTGCCTTTTCAATGTCTCTGTCCAAGATCTGCGATCCACTCATGGTGTTTCTCACCTGTTCTACTTACCAAATTCCTATCCGATGTGCTTGTCTTGAGTGCAGCTTTTCTCCACAAGGCATTCCACATGGTAGCTGTTATGGGCTGGTGTGTCCCCTCAGGGCACCCCTCATATATATTGCAACCTTATGCTCCAGGACTTCAGAATGAGACCTTATTTAGAGATAGGGTCTTTACAGAAGGAATCAAGTTAAAATGAAGTCATTAGGGCAGGCCCTAATCCAGTATGATGGCTGTCATTTATAAAAAGAGGGAATTTGGACATAGAGAAAATGTAGAGGGAAAAAAATGATATGAAGAGACCCATCTAGTGTCTATCCTTCCAGGGAGAAGACAACCATCCACAGGGCAAAGGGAGAGGCCTGTGACAGAGCCTCCCCTCATTAGACTCCAGGAAGAACCTGGACAGAGCCTTCTTTCTTTAGGCTCCAGGAAGAACCAACTCTTTTGAGACCTTGATGTTTAATTTCTAGCCTCCATGAGACAATGAGTTTCTGTTGTTGAAGCCACTCAGTTCATGGCATGTCATTATGGCAGCCCTAGGAAACTAATACAAGAATTACTTTTATTTTTTTGTTGTTTTTTACTTATTTTATTTTTGAAACAGAATAGAGAGCACTATGGCATAGTTTGATGTTGTCTTAGCAACATCAAACCCTTGGGCTTCAGCCATCCTCTTGCCCCAGCTCCCGAGCAGCTGGGACTATAGGCACAAGCCACAATGTCTGGTTAGTTTTTTGCTTTTAGTAGAGATGGGATCTCATTGTCACTCAGCCTGGTCTTGAACGCCTGTTTTCAAGCAATCCACCCACCTCAGCCTCACAGAGTGGTGAGATTATACTACTTCCAGCCTATAAGAATTATTTTTAAAATGAATTTGAAAATCTTCAGCTTATTTAATAGCTACTAAGTACTGTCACAAAATCTTTGCCTTTAATGTGGCTTTCAGGGTCTTGCATCTCATTTCTGCCTCACTCATCCTTCCTCCTCCTGTGTTTCTCTGTATCTCTTCACTGGGAGGGTGAAAAATACATTCTTATAGTTATTCACCATTCTTGCACACAGCAGCTTTCTATTTTATTAAACAGAACACCAAACTAAATTAGTATACTATTACCTTATCCATAATCTAATTTGAAGGATAAAATTTTTTGCCTTCATAAAAACTGTCTCCTCTTGCCATGTAATCCTATAAAGCAGCAGATTTTCATGGGTTTGTTATAGATCTTAAAGTACTTTACAAAAGAAGAACCCAAAAGCTGACCCACTCTAAGGCATTACTGATCAAGTATTGACTGGGAATTAAGGACCTCCATGTTATTATAAAAATTAATAAATAATCAGATACATGTCCCTTAAAAGGTATTTAAACAATTAGCTGGCCATTGTGACAGGTGCCATTAGTCCCAGGTATGCAGGAGGATAAGGTGGGAGAATCTCTTGAGTCCAGGAGTTAGAGGTTGCAGGAAGGATAATGTCCCTTCCCTCCAGCCTGAGTGACAGAAGAAAAAAAATTTTTTTTGTCTTTTTAAAAAGAAAGTTTTGAACCAAACAAAAAGCTACATTACAGCAGCCCTAGGAATCTAATACAGTAGTCAATAATGCAGTGTTTCTGAAATATTGTATTGTTTTGTTTACAATGAGATATCGGCTGACCCCACCATTGTCCCCTAGTGTACCCACATCCCTCTGAACACGCTACCTCCAAACTCTGCATACACTGAGTCTTCTGCCTGTAAATGCAACAGTATTCTCTTTACTGCCCCACCCCCAGTGGGGCAACTAGATATTCTTAATTTTTTGTAAGGGCACATACATTTGCACCTTCCCACAGACACCTCTGTTAGATGCCCCCTGAGTCCTGGTTAGTGTTTGTTTACACAAACACTGACTAAAGGCCTACTGAGTGTCAGGCCTATGACAGAGGCTGAGCATGCATGCAGTGATGAAGGTGTGAATGGTGCCTGCTTTGGGAAGATTACAGGCTATGGGTAGAATCAGGAAACAAAGAGAGTAAACCTAAGAAGCAGATGCGCAGTGACCGTGATCCATGAGGGCTGTAATAGCTGGTAAGGAGGTTGCTATATAAACTGAGATTTGAAGCATTAGCAGGACGAGAAAATGCCAGCAATTAGAAATGTTAGAGGAAAATGTTTTAGGTAATTAGTGAATTTAAGTATTTAAATATTTAAGAGAATGTTCTAGATAATTAGCAAATTTAAGATTCTGAAAAAAAGGATTAGGATTACCTAATCACCTGTGAAGGACCTGGAGGGAAAAAGGGAGCAGTGGGGAAAAGGGAAGTGAGGGGAGAAAGAGACAGACAGGGAGATAGAGAGAGAGAAGAGATGGAAGAAGGAGGAGGAGGAGGAGATGGAGCAGGAGGGGAGGAGGGAGAGGAGGAGGAGGTGGAGCAGGGGGGGAGGATGGAGAGGAGGAGATGGAGCAGGAAGGGAGGAGGGAGAGGAGGAGGAGATGGAGCAGGAGGGGAAGAGGAAGAGGAGGAAAAGTTGGAGCAGGAAGGGAGGAGGGAGAGGAAGAGATGGGGCAGGAAGGGAGGAGGGAGAGGAGGAGGAGATGGGGCAGGAG
>CAUYQV010095169.1:0-15007 GCA_963574575.1 Galagoides demidoff
AAAAAATGGCCGGGCGTTGTGGCGGGCGCCTGTGGTCCCAGATACTTGGGAGGCGGAGGCAGGAGACTCGCTTGAGCCCAGGAGTTGGAGGTTGCTATGAGCTGTGATGCCATGGCACTCTACCCAGGGGGATAGCTTGAGGCTCTGTCTCAAAAAAAAAAAAGTGTGAAATTTAGGTTTCAAAGAGCCTATTCTTATTTAAAAAAAACATATAGTGCTGCTCCATTTATAATTTTTAAGTATTTCATCCAGCAAAAATATGGAACTTTACAGAGCAATGAATTTTCAATTTGAAAGGCTCTAAGTTTAAGTTATATTAAAAAGCAATAGAGGCTTGGTGCCTATAGCTCAGTGGTTAGGGTGCCAGCCACGTACACCAAGAATGGTGGGTTTGAACCTGGCCCAGGCCTGCTAAACAACAATAACAACAACAATAGCTGGGCGTTATGGTGGGGACCTATAATCCCAGCTACTTGGGAGATTGAGGCAAGAGAATCATGTAAGCCCAAGAGTTTGAGGTTGCTGTGAGCTGTGATGTTACAGAACTCTACAGAAGGAGACATAGTGAGACCCTGTCTCGAAAAAATAAATAAAAAGCAATAAAAACAAGTTCATTTCAACTTACATATATTAAAATGTGATAGAAATATAAAATAAATATTTTCTTTTAGCAAGTATACGTTGTCCTTTAATTATATAAAACAAATCTCTTTTAAACAAAACATCATTACCTCCTCACAAATGCAATGTGGCAGTATCTGAAGAAAAAGCAGAGCAGATTCTGCTTTATATTCTTTCTTTGGGATATTCTTAAAACATCTCTCACATCTATTGACTACATGACATAACAATATAATAAATGAAAATGCTGGCTCGGCACCTGTGGCTCAAGTGGTTAAGGCGCCAGTCACATACACCTAAGGTGGCAGGTTCGAATCCCTAGCCCGGGCCCGCCAAACAACAATGATGGCTGCAACTGAAAAAAAATAGCCAGGCGTTGTGGCGGGCGCCTGTGATCCCAGCTACTTGGGAGGCAGAGGCAGGAGACTCGCTAGAGCCCAGGAGTTGGGAGGTTGCTGTGAGCTATGCCATGGCACTCTACCCAGGGGGACAGCTTGAGACTCTGTCACAAAAATAAAAATAAAAATAAAAATAAAAATAAATGAAAATGCTAAAGGGCTTACAACAGTAGATTCTGTTAACGTCCTATTCAATGTAAAAATATTTTATAATTTATTAAAAGAAAATTTCCAATAGGTAGGATAATAATCACTCCAAAATGGAAGCTCGGCACCTGTGGCTCAAGTGGCTAAGGCGCCAGCCACACACACCTAAGGTGGCAGGTTCGAATCTGGCCCGGGCCTGCCAAAACAACAATGATGACTGCAACCAAAAAGTAGCCGGGCGTTGTGGTGGGTGCCTGTGGTCCCAGCTACTTGGGAGGCAGAGGCAGGAGACTCACTTGAGCTCAGGAGTTGGAGGTTGCTGTGAGCTGTGACGCTACAGCACTCTACCCAGGGGGATAGCTTGAGGCTCTGTCTCAAAAAAAAAAAAAAAAAAATGGAAGAAAAGGCAAAGTATGAAAATTTCCACAGAAGGAATAAGCCTAATTTGATGGTACTCATTCCCTTACACAATATTCATTTGAAGTGCTTCAAGTATTTGTACTTTCATAACAGAAGTAATAAAATTGGTCAGGTGCCACGACTCACGTCTGTAATCCTAGCACTGTGAGAGGCTGGGGCAAGAAGATCCCTTCAGCTCAAGAGTTCAAGACCAGCCTCAGCAAGAATGAGATCCTGTTCCTACTAAAAAAATAGAAAAATTAGCCAGGTGTTATGGAGCAAACCTATAGTCCTAGTTTTCCAGGGGGCTGAGGCAGGAGGATGGCTTCAACCCAGAAGTTTTAGGTTGCTGTGAACGAGGCTGAGGACATGGCACTCTAGCCTGGGCAACAGAGAGATTCTGTCCCCTCCCACCTAAAAAATGGTAATGAAATTGAGAAAATAAAAGTATAGAAATAAGTAATATTTTTGTCAGCAAAAGTACTCAGATAATAACATTCCTGGTGGTTTCAAATCAACAAGTAGGAAAAAAGAAGAGTCTAATGATATCATTTTATTTTCTTCTTCTAAATGATAAAAATCCCTGTGGTCCATTTTTTCTGTAATCCCACCCTGTCCAGAGGGAAGAACTCAGGTTCTGAAGTTATCTGACTGTTGGGAGGACTTAGGAGGAAGCGGTTAAGTATGTAATTCCAAAACGGCAGTGCAGGAAATGGAGAAAGAGGCGGAAAGCTGAGGGAACCAGCACCCATTTCTCTTATTCCTTTGCTGTGACATGACCCACAGTAAGCAAACTCTATCATCTGACCCAAGAATAACAACAGTAAAAAGTGCTGTTTTACTGTGAATGTGAATGATCCTGCCAAAACTAGCTGAGTGGATTACAAAAATACAGAAACAGTTAACAAAAATTAGACGCCCATTCTACAATCCTAAAGGGGTGTCCAACCTGTAACCCACAGGCCACAAACAAATTATTTGAGGGCTTCTTTGCTTGTCTATGGTGACGGATATCATGAAAATTATGCATGGCCCTTTTTTTGGGGGGGGGGGGTGTCATCAGCCTCAGTAAGTATTTGTGTATTTAATGTGTGGCCCAAGACAACTCTTATTCCAATGTGGCACAGAGAAGCCAAAAGGTCGGACACCCCTGCGATCATCCACCTCTTGGCAACCAAGCCCAGCGGCTAAGGGTGCAGGCACTAGAGCCAGAGAGGCATGGGACTGGGATGATGCAGTTACTAGCTAGCGTGCCTTTCTGCTACTCCATTTCCTTGTCTGTAAAATGAATAACAACAGTATTTACCTCAAAGGGTTACTGATTAGATAATCAGTTAAGGATGAAGCATACTAGAACAGCACTTGGCCCACAGTGGGCACCTAAAGTTAGCAATCTGCAGTAAAGCAGGCAGCCTACCACCCTGAGCCATCAAGGTGTTCCCTCCCACGCTGCCCTTGGGTGTTATGTTATAACCTGTGTCATTCACCCTCTGAACCTAAGCAGCACAGAGCTAACACTGGCACCGCAATGCTGCAAAAAGCATGCACTTCTCATAACGCACTGGATCAGATGATCTGTGAACTCACTGCTGCTGGTTAACAGAGGAAAAGGGCAGGGAAGGGCAGAAAAAACTACATGAAAGACAGGCAAATTCAAATCATTCTCCCCAATGCTAAACACTCGATGCGTTTTTACAGCGATGTTAGCATCAAATACTGACTCTGCCGTCCGTGATTCAGACCATCCTTCTCCTTTCTACTTGCCACAGCCTTCCTACTTAATCTTCTACTCTGTGGACATGACTCCTGCTATTCACTTATATGGAAGCTTAGGAATTTAATTTCCTTAGCTAATTCTAGAATGGAAAAAAATCATTACGTCAAGATTTCAAAACATTATGGGTAAGAGCTACCTCTGTAACAAGAAAGTAATCCTCAACTATTCAGCCTTCATACATATATAAGGCAAAGCCAAACACTTCCACAATCCTGGGCTCAGGAACGGCCTTCAGCTTATTGGGTTTTCCAGTGAACTCAAAGCCAAGCAAAAGGCTCTGTTTTAGTATGCTTTCAAATCTTTCTAAAATCTGGTGTACTTTTCTATAATCATAAAAACAGCATAATAAACATAATTGTGCCTTTTAAAGAATGTATAAAGCCTTTGAGGTATCGGGAAAATTGCTAGGACACAGCTTATCTCTAATTTTTTGGTTTTTTGGCTTTTTTTAATGATTTCCTTCACACTAGCTTTTCTATTATTTGCCTCCTTCTGCTAAAGCAATAGTACAGGTTTTTAAATGTGGCTAATGAGGTGATAAAAGCAATTACTACTACTTTAAACCTACACTGCATAATTTACAAAACTCATTCAAATACATGACCATACTCTGTGGCGTAAATGGGCATTACCATTTCCTCTTAATGAACAATCAGAACTCAACTACATTAAATGAATTTCTTCCGAAACTGGTATGCTGACAGGTATTAACAACCAAACGCAGCGATATAATCACCCGTGGTTCCTCCTGCTGCTTCACACCTGACATTGAACAGATGACATAATCCTGTAGATTCTACCTCCACCATCTTTCTCAAAATCTTCTATTTTACTGCAGACTTTATTTTAGGTGCCTGTCATTTCTTGCCAGGATTAAAGGAAGAGGATCCTAATTTGTCTACCAGTCTCAAGTTTCACTCTGCCTCAATCCTTTTCCACACAACAAGCCAAAATAAGTTTTCTAATTCCACAATTCTATCATGTTAACTCTTAGTATGAAACTATTCAGGGAACCACCACCACCCCCAAGCCTCAAGAACAGCCTCTAAAATCAGATGCACAGCCTTCCAGGCCAACACATCTGGATCCTAATTTTCTCTCTAACTCACTAGAGCCTGTCACACTGCACATCTGCAGCTTTCTAGAGCTCCCACGGTCTCTCAGTACCGAGCTTTTGCAATAAGACGTCTTCACTGACAATACAGCTGTGTCTCATCATCACACTCCACTTCTTAACTAACTCAAACGTATAGGACTTCAGATATCACTGAGCTATCATTTTCTTTGGAAAATCTGCAATGTTACCCTAAAACTAGGTCACATAATCTTCCTATATGGGACTCATGCACCCTGACCTTACCATTATTTAAATATATTAAATTGCCTGAATATTTGTAGGGCTCCCCAAGGGGAATTTAAGGTCTTTGAATTCAGTGTCTATGGCGTGTTACTCTTTATTTATTCATTTACTTTTGGGGCGGAGACAGAGTCTTAGTCTGTCACCCTAGGTATAGTCCCGTGGCCTCATAGTTCACAGCAACCTAAAACTCTTGGGTTTAAGTGATTCTCTTGTCTCAACCTCCCAAGTAGCTGGGCCTACAAACACCTGCCATAATGCCCAGCTAGTTTTTCTATTTTGAGTAGAAACAGGGTCTTGATCTTGCTCAGGCTGGTCCCACCTTGGCCTCTCACAGCCACCATGCCAGGCCTGCTCTTTACTTTAAAAAAAAAAAAGAGTCTGGATTCTAGTTCTTCTTGTCCAACATCTCCACCTGCACGCTCTTCACTCTGCTCTCAGGTTCCCCAGAGCAAGGTAAGAAATATTTAACAAAACTAAACTTCACAAAGGCAGATATTAATACTTGATACTAGATGACTACTTAAGAATTACATTTATGCCAAGCGCGGTGACTCATGCCTAGAATCCCAGCACTTGGGAGGCCGAGGCAGGTGGATTGCCTGAGCTCACAGGTTCGAGACTAGCCTGAGCCACAGCAAGACCTTGTCTCTAAAAAATAGCCGGGCACTGTGACAGGCACCTGTAGTCCCAGCTACTTGGGAGGCTGAGACAAGAGAATCACTTGAACCCAAGAGTTTTAGGTTGCTGTGAGCTAAGATACCATGACACTCTACCAAGGGTGACCAAGTAAGACTCAGTCTCAAAAAAAAAAAAAAAATTATGTTTTAAAATATTAGTTTCCATCTATTAAAAAGGATGATTCAAGAACTGAATAACAAAGAAAACAGTTCCAGAAGACCATTTAAGTATCATACACAATGTTTTTTGTTGTTTTTGTTGTTGCAGTTTTTTTTTGGGGGGGGGGTAGTTATTTTGTTTTGTTTGGCCAGGGCCAGGTTTGAACCTGCCACCTCCTATATATGGGGCTGGCGCCCTACTCCTTTGAGCCACAGGAGCCACCCCATACACAATGTTTTAAAAAGTGCTGGATAAACTGTCTCCATATAACACCCTAAATAGTCAAATAAAAAAGAAAAGGAAGGAATAAAAGTTTTAAGGAGAAATGTAACAAATTAAAACCTATACTGAGACAGATGAAAATTACTTGGGGAAAGAAAGCAAAATAGTCAACAGGAAAAGAATTTAGCTATAAAAATACCCCGAACTAATTTTTGAAAACTTTATGGATTTTTTGGAGTTTTGTTTTGTTTGGTTTTTTTTTGTTTTGAGACAAAGCCTCATTTTGTCACCCTGGGTAGAGTGCTATGGTATCATAGCTCACAGCAATCTTGGGCTCAGTGATCCTCTTGCCTCAGTCTCCAGAGTAGCTGAGACTACCAGTGCCCACCACAACACCTGGGTCTGCTTAGAGATGGAGTCTTATTCTTACTCAGGTTGGTCTCAAATTCCTGAGATCAGGCAAACCATCCATCTTGGCCTCCCAGAGTCCTTGGATTATAGGTATTGTGAGCCACCGTGTCAGCCAACTTTGTGGAATTTTAAAAAACTAAAATTATCAATACTATCATTAACATAAGCATTCTGCCAATGCAAAACTATTGTTAATATAGTTGCTAAAACCACAAGATATTCCAAAATTTTCGAATTTCCATCTGCAAACCTCTATCTGTATAGATACCCTCAAAAGTAATCTTGTACCCAATAAATCTAAATGACAAAACGTGAAAAAATGTGAAACCAAATTTAATCTTCTATCTAATAAATCTAAATTACAAAATGTGAAAAGCAGTTCCAAATGAATGCAGAATTACTACTCAAGAAACCTAACCCAATACCTATAATCTAAAAGAAAATACGTATAGTCTCTTGAAGTAAAAGCAAACCAGAAACAAAACTAGTATTAAAAATTATTACCCACAAAAACAAAAGGACGTTTCTTAAAAATCATTTTTAATTGCTTATCTGAAAACTATAACCTACAAGTTCAGTTGTAGCTTAACAAATTAATTCAGAAATAGCTGTTAAGGACAGGGGTTCTCAAACTACAGCCCACAGGCCACATGTGGGCCGGCCGAGGACATTTATTTGGCCCGCTGGGTGTTTTTGCCGCTGCTGCCTGTCCTGCTTAGCAGCCAACTCATCCCGGGCCCACCGTCCGGCCCTCCAGCAGTCTGAGGGACAGTGAACTGGCCCCCTGTTTAAGAAGTCTGAGGACCCCTACCATGGTTAAATTAACACAGATAATGAGAATCAACCATTATCTGAGTGTAACAGGATGTTACAAATCACCTAATGCAGGAGTGTCGAATGCATACAAGAAGACAACTGAAAAGATACTTTCTACTTTCCATATTTACTACAGAATAGAGGCTACAAATTCATATGCAGCTTCCCTGAGGTGACAAGAAAAATAACCTGTTACATAAGCAAAACCAAATTCTTCATGTGCTTCACTACAGTAAAGGATACCATCACCTTGAGGCGATCTTCCAAGTTCCACTGAGAGCCGTTCAAGCCCCACTAAAGCTACAGTTCAAGATCCTACGGCTGGCAAGGGCACGCTCCCTTGATGCCTGCTGAGCCCCCACTCAGGGTGCTCCCCAGCCACAACAGTGAGATGAGTCTCAAACTGGGGAGAGCTCCAATTTCCTTTAAAGGAAGCCTAGGAATAAGGAATCCTTTCATTTTCTGATCAGATTTGAAAACTGATTAGTAACACTGGAAGAAACATGAATGTCCTCATTCTTAAAGTCAAAGTTTACGTGGAAGAAAACCAGCATCAGCGGAATATAAGCACATATTCACGCTGCCCGCAAAGGCCAGTGAGTTCTGAAGGTTTCATCCAATCAGCATTTGAGTAGAACAAAATCTGCCTGAGAACTCTGAGTATTTTCCTCTTGTTTTGTCCATGGAAGTTTTGGTCTAGGAGAATGCTTCCCTCCAAGTCAGGGTATTTACAAGGTACCACACATTGTCAGGTTTTCAATTAGAGATGGCCAATCATTAGGTTGGGAGCCCAAAACATGAGTTGTACAAACATGTTCAATATGCCATCATGAGACTCTCATGGGTTTATCTCAGGCATTGATTGCTCTTTAAAGGCATTAAATCTATACTCAAATTCATTCTCTTATCTTTCTAAATGTCATCATTTCACCAACGATAATTTAGAAGGGGGTAAAAGGAAAATGGGAAAACCGATTAGGAGGAAAAGGACCCCTCAGAGAGACTTGAGATCACAAATCACACAGAAAGTGCAAGAGCTTTAGAAAAACTATAAATGTGAGACAAGGTCCTTTGGAGGCCGCCACCAGAATCTTTCCTGTGAAACAGGTAACTCTATTACACTTGCAGAGAAACGAAGCCCAAAGGAAAGTTCCAGGGTAGGTTCTTTGTCACCTTCTAAGCAGGAGGCCTTGAGGAAGTTGTGACTCCAGCTCCCTCCTCCTTTTTCTGTGAGCAGCCTTGAGCCAGAAATAAGAAATTTTATAAACAAAAGCTAGCAAGGAGCCACAAAATCAGCACAACTCCATACTGTACATTTTGAAAGAGTCTAAAAACAGAGACATAAGACCCAGCATAAGCTGACAGCCTTAGAGATAAAACTAGATGCCCCCAATCCAGGAAATAAACATCTCTCTTTTGATAAAGACACCTACAGATATTATAAACAGAAGTAATAAAACACAATTGTTTTATATCATCTAAGAAAATGAAGGGGAAAGTAATTATAATAGATAATGTTCTAGAAGCAAATCTAGTATTTCCCTTTTGCCCTTCAAATCACAAGCAGAATTTCCTCTAGTAAGAGAGAAATGTGAATTTTTTATTGATACAGGTGGTACAATATTAACATCAATTCCTGCCAGTGTTACACAAGTCCTCTCTCAGAATAAACAAACTACTCAGTTGATCAGTATCAATAATACTCCTCACATTTCCCATGTCCAAGTCCACAATTGTCACTTTTGGACCTTTAATGAACGAACATTCCATTCTCGCTTCCTAGAAGACACTACACCCATTAAAAGAGAAAAAAAATCTGCTGTGTGAACAGAACTGCCATAGCAAATGCTGCCCTGATGTTCTCTCTCTTAACCACTGAGGACTCTGCTATTCATCATCAAGCCAGAGTCCATCTGGACTATGATTCATCAGTAACCTTGTGAATCAATTAAGCCCAAACTGAAGATCTCAAAAAGACCAGTTACTTTGTCACACACACACACAAAGAAATTACAATTATACTGGAAGAAATATTAAGATTGATAGATGATGTTCATAAGGGCCCATCCAAACCTCTACCCAAACTTGCACAAACCTCTAAAATGAGATGGTAAAGGACCAACCTCCATACATCGACCACCTTTGTCAGCAGACCTAATTTTCATAGACCAGACATGCACCACACGTCTGTATCAGTACAGCAGACCTAGCTCCTTATGTTGACCATCTCCGTATGTTGACCAGCTTGTTACAGTTCCTTAGGTGGTCTACTTACAGAGGTTCTACTATATACATTCATCATACTCTTCTCAGGGGCTTGCAAGGCTGCAATCAGGGAGGGAGCCAGGCTACATTTTCATCGGAGGCTCCCATAGGGTAAACTCTGCTGCCGAGCTGATTCAGGTGGTTGACAGAATTCATGTCCTGGTGGCTATATGACTAAGAGCCCCAGCTTCTGGCCCGCTCTTGGACACAGAGGCCCTCACTCAGATCCTTAGAAGCTGCCCAGGGTGCCCTGCATGTGGACTTCCTCCATACATCTGCTTACCTCATCAAGCCAGCAAAAAGATTCTTGCTTTCTTCCAGCCTGTCAGATGGAGCCTTATATAATGGAACATCATCACAGGAGTGACGCCCAATTACTTTGGCAAATAATGTAACTGAATGCAGTGACATGCCATCACTTTTGCCATATAAAGTAACCTAATTAAGTGTCATATCATCCTTAGCATATTCTATTAGTCAGAAAAACCATTCACAGGTTCTACACAAACTAAAAAGAACGAGGTTCAGAGGTTTGGATCCATAACAGTTCCTCAAACAGCTAAGCACAGAATTTTTATATGATCCAGCAATTCCACTCCTGAGTATACATCCAAAAGAGCCAAAAAAACAGGTATCCAAACAAATACTTGTAAACAAATAGCAACATTAATCACAATGAACAAAAGGTGGAAATAACACAAGTGTCCACCAACCAATGAATCCATTTCTCTGAAGTGGTATAATCAATGGTATAATGGGTTATTACTCTGTCATAAAAGGAATAAAATATCCTTACAACATGGATCCTATATTTTGTTCAGTTTAATCTATTGTTAAATCTAAAATTCTTATACATTGTTTGCAATTAAAAAAACTTCTGTTTAACAGATTCAAATTCTTGCGTGAAATTCTTTATATTTTTTCTCTATTTTTTCTATATTTCCCTCAAACTTCTTTAACATATTATTTCATAGCCTTTATCAGCTAATTCCAACATCTGGAGCATTTGTAGATATGTTTCTACTGTCTATTTTAGTTTTTCTATTGTTTTTTGGCTTCTTTGGTGTCTTTAATAAATATGTACTGCCTGGCAGACAAAGTACATAAAATGGGTAGGTATGCATATAAAATTTATCTCCTAGAATATCAGTCACTCAACAACTACTTAGTGAGTACTATGTGCTCAACGCCATGAGCGAGTGATACCATCATAAACAAAACACAGTGCCCTTCCATCAGGAGCTTACACGCCAATTCGGGAAGGAGGTATTTAACCCATCATTAAAATAGATTATAAAGGCCTGCAAAATCTGAGTTCTCTGGCATACATCTTCCCCCTCTTCCTCTTCTCTCACTGTCTTTACCTTGATCACTCCACTCCAACCCCACGCTTCCCTGTTGCTTGTTCTATACCAGGTGCACTTGAACCTCAGAACCTTTGCACCTGTTACTCTTTCTTGCTATTATGCTTGTTCTTCTTCCTGACAGCCCCATGACTTGCTCTGTCACGTGGTAAGATGGTTTGCTAAACCTACAGTTAGTACCCCGAGGCTCTGCTTCCATATAGCTAACCCACTGCAGATTGAAAATGTTTGGGGTAGGAAAAAAAAATAAAAGAATAAAAGAGCTGGGTGTGGTGGCTCATGCCTATAATCCTAGCACTCTGGGGGGCCAAGGTGGGATGATCAGCTGAGGTCAGGAATTTGAGACCAGATTGAGCAAAGTTAGGACCTCCTCTTTACTAAAAAGAGAAAAATTAGCCAGGTGTGGTGGCACATGCCTGCAATCCCAGCTACTTGGGAGGCTGAGGCAGGAGAATCACTTGAACCCAGGAGTTTTGAGGTTCGCGTTAGTTTGGCTGATGCCACTGCACTCTAGTCCAGGCAACAGAGTGAGACTCCATCTCCATAAAAGAAAAGAGAAAAATGAAAAAAAAAATTTCTAAATAATTAAAAATACTACAAGTTTTTAAAACAACACAGCATAAAACTATTTAGATTGTATAGGCATTGTGAGTGATCCAGAGGTGATTTAAAGTGTATGGGAGCATGTGCATGGCTATGTGAACGCTACCCCATTTCTACAGGGACCATGGGCAGAGTGTCCTGGAACCAACCATCCTCAGATACCAAAGACAACTATATTTAAGATTATGAATGGCCCCCCTCCAGAATTCCCCTTCTCCATTCCTTTTCGTATAGCACAGATTATATGTTTCATTACTTGTTTATGTATTGTTATAATATGACCTCTAAGAAGGCAGAAAAAAATCTTTCAATCTCTTCTGTTCACTGTTATACCCACAATACTTTAAACAGTGGCAGACAAATAGTATGCACATTTAATTAATTAATGGTTTAAAATGTGATGGGTTAAGTGGGTACTAAAAGAAAATATAACAGAGGGCCTGATCTAATGTAGACAGTCAAGAAGTGCCTGTGTGAGGAATTTGTGTTTAAGCCAAGACCCAAACAGTGAGTACAAGACAGTCGAGAATGAGGCCAGAAGCACAACTGACAGACATACAAAAGAATTAGGCACAAAAGTTTCAAGAATCTGAACGATGTCAAGTATAGTTGAGACACAGAATGCAAAGGGTTGGCTGACGTAATGCCTAGTTAGAGAGAGAAGCAAAGGCCAGCCGTTTAAAGGACTTAAATGAGTTGAGATGCGAGAGTTATTAAAGACCAAATCTGATGTTGATCACTTATACTGTGTCAAGAATTGGATGGAGAAACTAGGGACAGTGACTCATGCCTATAATCCTAGGACTTTGAGAGGCCAAGGCAGGTGGATTGCCTGAGCTCACAAGTTCAAAACGACCCTGAGCAAGAGCAAGACCCCTGTCTTCAAAACTAGCCAGATGTTGTGGCAGGCACCTGTAGTCCCAGTTCCTCAGGAGGCTGAGGCAAGAGGATCACTTAAGCCCAAGAGTTTGAGGTTGCTGTGAGCTATGACACCATAGCACTCTACCAAGAGAGACAAAGTCAAACTCTGTCTCAAAAAAAAAACCACAAGAATTGGATGAAAGTAAGAATGACTATAAGGAGACCAGTCAGAAGGCTGGTGAAGTAATCTGGACTAGAGGTATGTGCAATTCAGTATTAGCATGCGGAAACTAAAAGTAAATGGTTCAGAAAGTTATTTAAGTGAACTCTCTGTAGTGGTATTTATCAAAAACTATGTTAAGTTTCTAGCTTGAAAAATGTTATGGAAAATGCTGTCACTTCCTCAGGCAGAAGTAAAGAAGAATAAGAAGTTTAGAGTAGGATCAACAGACTTTTTCTTAATGTATCAGGAGATAAATATTTTAGGCTCCATGGGCCATTAGGTTTCTGTCGCAACTACTCAACTCTGCTATTATGGTGGAAAGGCATCACAGAATACTCATAAAGGAATGAGCATGGCTGTGTTTCAGTAAAACTTTACTTATAAAAATAGTCATGCATGAGTACCAAACAAAAGCACCAATCCCCAGTTTTAAGGGAAAGATGATGAGTTCAGCTTTTGACTTGTTACTTCAACGTGCCTCAGAGGCATTAAGTAGTGAGTGCTGTTTAAGAACAACTGGATGGGCTTGGTGCCTGTAGCTCAGTGGCTAGGGCGCCAGCCACATACACTGGGGCTGGTGAGTTCAAACCCGGCCCAGGCCTGCCAAACAACAATGACAACTACAATGAAAAAATAGCCAGAAGTTGGAAGGCATCTGTAATCCCAGCTACTCAGGAGGCTGAGGCAAGAGAATCGCTTAAGCCCAGGAGTTTGAGGTTGTTGTGAGCTGTGGCGTCATGGCACTGTACCAAGGGTGACATAGTGAGACTGTCTCAAACAAAAGAAAAAAGAAACAACTACATGGCTCAGCCCGTAAGCCCAGCACTCTGGGAGGCTGAGGTGGGTGCATCACCTGAGCTCAGGAGCTCAGGAGTTTGAGACCAGCGTGAGCAAAATCGAGACCCCCATCTCTACTAAAAATACAAAAACTAGCCAGGGGCTAAGGCAGGCACCTATAGTCCCAGCTACTCAGAAGGCTGAAGCAAGGGGATTGCTTGAGCCCAGTGTTTGAGGATGCTGTAGGCTATGATGCCATGGCACTCTACTCAGAGCACAGAGTAAGAAAGACTCTGTCTCAAAAAAAATTACTTAATTTTTTAATTAATTAAGTAATTTTTTTTAGAAGAAACAACTGGACATGCAATTCTGAAGTTCAAAAGAGAACAGACACAGCTCTCAGATTTATTAGAAAGGGTAGCAGCTGAAGCTATGAAAATAAGCAAGACTGATCGGGGCAAATTAGCACAGTAAGAAGAGAAAACATCCTCCTCAGAACGCGGCATAAAAGCAACCTTGAAGGAGCAAAGACAGGAATAAGACAGGGCGTTCAACAAGCCACAACACACAAAAACAAAAACTAGAATGAGAACCGTCCCAGAAGTGAATATTTCAAGAAGTGAAGAAGGAGTGACCGAGAGACCAACTGCTTCTAAGAGACTGAGATAAGACCAGGGTGAAAATTTATGATATTTTATGATTTGGTAAAAGAAAAAGGTTGCTGGTAACCTTTGCAAAAGAGATTCTGTAGGAATGAGGAAAAAAGCCAGACCACAACAGGACAAAGATGGAATGAAAGGTGTGGAAATGAAAATAAGGACAATTCTGTACTCGGCGAGGCTGCGGTGCCAGATCCCTTGAGCTCGGGATTCAAGATCAGCCTGAGCAAGAGCGAGACCCCGTCTCTACTAAAAATGGAAAACCAGCCTGGTGGGTACCTGTAGTCCCAACTACTTGAGAGTGTAAGGCAAGAGGATCACTTGAGACCAAGAGGTGTGGGTGCTGTGAGCTATGAGGATACCACAGCACTCCACCAAGGGAGACAAAATCTGACTCCGTCTCAAAAAAAAAGACAATTCTTCTGAGACCTTTGGCTCTTAAAGGGAAGACAGAAAGAAGGTGGCAGCTGTAGAGTGACCAGGTGGTCACCGTGCTTTATGAACGGAAGAAACACATTCCTTTCCCACTAAACTGGGAGCCCGTGGTGTGAGGATCTCGCATATCCTCCTCATCACCTCATCCTCCCCACAGCCAAGTGATCAATCCACTTCTTCACTGAGCATTTTTAATAGCAAGGGTAATAGAAAGGAGCTAAAAGATGAGGAGAATTTTAAGATACATGAGGGAGGAAAGAGACCCGGCAAAAAGTGTGGGCTGTGACAGCTCTGACAATGCCCCTAAAGCACAGGAGGAAGAACTGGCTTCACTGACCACGTGGAACATCTTCCTTATGACAACAGAGAACAAACTCGATGAGCACAGATCAAGGTGCGTGGAGGTGAACATGGGCAAGAGGCTGAGGATATTTATTAAGCAGGGGCCAACTTTTCTAACTAACCTGCAGTGCATGAAATGATTGTGAAATGTGCAGCCCAAAATGCTAAAGTAGAGGTAAGAAACACCAGATGCCCAGTTCTTGCAAACTAACTCAAATCGCAAGGTTAAAACTCTACGTAAGGGGCGGACTGCAGCCAGCTTTTTACAGAAGCTCCCGTCCAAAAGGAGGCTGAAAGGACAGAAGTTTAGCTACTTAGCTGACGGTTTGGAGCAGAGCCAAGAGAGAAGATTGAGGAGCACACTTCAACCTTCCTGAGGCGAGCTGCAACCCCAAAAAGACAACCAAAAGCTGTTGCTGTTCCACTGCACCCCAGCTGCCCCAGCACCCGAGAACTGGGAGAAGACAACAGACACGCTCGGCCTGTCTCT
>CAUYQV010095171.1:0-13374 GCA_963574575.1 Galagoides demidoff
GCCTCCCAAGTAGCTGGGACCACAGGCGCCCGCCACAATGCCTGGCCATTTTTTGGTTGCAGCCATCATTGTTGTTTGGTGGGCCCGGGCTGGGGATTCGAACCCGCCACCTTAGGTGTATGTGGCTGGCGCCTTAGCCGATTGAGCCACAGGTGCCGAGCCAAAATAACTTATTTTCATAATTTTATTTGCATAATAAGATCTCAGGGATAAGTTAATTTCTTTTTGTTCTTTCCTTTCCTATATGAAAAGTTTCACTGAAAACCTTTTTTGCTGTTTACTATGAAATTTTGATCTTCATTTTAAGCTGATTCGCTTGAAGCGTTTTTGCGGATGCTCACTATCCTGGTGTGACGGGGCTCTGATGCCAACAGTCCTCCTTTAAGCCTTTTTCCAGTTTCAGAGGGAGGCCACAGAGTCAGTGGCGTAATGTCTCACAAGGCCTTAGACACAGCCTAGATGGTTCCACACTCAGGGTATTCAGGGCCTTGGTCAATTCCAAAGGACTCAGGGAAATGTATCCCTTCATGTGGAAGCCACGCACCTTCCCCAGGTGCCCACTACAGCCCACATGGGCTGTCAGCAAACCCTTTTGCCATCCTGAGATGCTTGGCTAAGATGCATCCAGGGTGCTTGGCTTAGCCCTCAGCCAGGCTAGCCAAGGGCAGAGAGAGGGGCACTTACTTGGCCGGCAGGGCTCTGGGCTGCCTGTGGCTCTCCGGGGGGCTCCTCATCCTCGGGAATGTGGGGCATGGCAGCCTCCTGCTGGGAGTGGCCACGTGTGCCCGGAACCTCCGCTGTGTCAGCCCCCAAGATGCTCCAAGAGACCTGGGCTCCGCAGGCTGGGGAGACGTCAAAAGGACAAGTCAAATCTGTTCCCATCCCTGTCTCAAGCTGGGTTTCATTTCCAGGAGCCATAAGCCACAGAGAGAGCCTGCTTGAGTTTGCATCAACACCAGAGGTCAAACTAGGCCAGGAGAGGGCACTTGGAATTGCATTTCCTCTGGCTCTCTGGCTTTGTTTACAAAGTCAGAGGTGACTTTAGAGATTTTGCATCTAATTTGGTCTCTACAATAAACATAGCTATTCTAGAAGGGAGAAAACTGCTTCAAACTCCTGAAAGCTGTAGCTAATGGACGATACCCCATTGGGATCAGATTGGTATTCATTTGAGCACCTACTGGGTGCTGAGCTTTGTCCGAGGAGCATCACCAACATCGTCTAATTGAATCACCACAGTGATTTCTGATGCAGGCATTAATGTTCCCATTTTATAGATGAGAGAACTGCCCCAGAGAGTGGAAGCTACTTGCTCCAAATCATAAAAAGAACCAAACATTTGAACCCAGGTCTTCTGGATCTTGGAGCTGGAACTCTTTCTACTACACCACACAGCCTTTCTTCACCATGTGGGAGGGAGTAAAGGATGCTGCTTCCTGGCTTCCTCCCTGTCGCCTTTCATGTTCTTCTGACCCTGCACACATAACCTCTCTCACTCTAGTACAGCCCTCATGGGGCCTGCCAGCCCTGGTAAAATCTGGAGGTTCAGCCCAGGATGGATCCAGTGTGTCCTGTCCCCACTCCAAGAACCTCAAGTTGTTTCCCAGAAACCAGGCTACACCTTCCCCCTGGTGTAGCAACCTCCAGACCTGGGGGGATAGACCCCAATTCACATGATCTCATCCATCTCCCACACTGATTGGCTCAGGAATAGATGATGGTCCAGCCTATACCAAGGAGCATATGGCAGTGTCCTGGGATGCAAAGGCTCTCTCTTGCTGGTGGAGTGTGGAGATGTGAGATGGTACTACAGACACCATTTTGCCTCTATCAGGAAAGCCAGATGGGATAATACTGACATACACAGAGGACACAGCCAAGAGGCCCACAGAGAAACAGAACCAGAGTCCTGACGGAGTGCTCTTGAAGCCTGAACTCTTTGTGGACTAGCCAGTTACAGAAACAAATGAGACTCTTGGTGTGGAAGAGTTTGCATTGGATTTTTCGTTACTTGTCACTGAAAGCATACTTACTGCTCTTTCCTGTTTCTTGTCAGTTAAGAGGCCTAGGATGATGATCCTGCCCCCAGACCTGAGCCAGTAGGACTAGCTACTCTCCTTCCTCTTAGAGGAGGAGGCCAGCAATGACATGTCTCTGTCTAGAAACCCGATAGGATAGGATAGGATAGGATAGCAAGACAGAAGGAGCACAGGCTTTGGAATCAGATATCTGGATTTGAGTCCTCACTCTGCTGCTCACTGATTATGTGGCCTCAGAAAGTTGAGACCAGTTTTCTTGACAGAGGAACTGAGATAAGAAGCCTCTTGTGCGGGTACTCCAAGGACGAAACATACCCAGAACAGAGCAGGTTCTCACAGAGCTCCCTGCATAGGGGTCTGCAGCCACACTTCCTGGGATGTCCTTCCTGTAGCCCAGGAAGTGTGGCTGGACCTCAGAGGACCCTTCTAGGCCTCTTCCCACCCCTGAACTCCTTCCTTCCCCTAGCAGGGTGAGGGAAAACTTCAGAGATCTGTAGCAACCAACAACCAGCCTCATTCTCCAACTTTTAGAGGTTCCCTTGAGGAATGAAAACCATGAGGCTGATGCCAAGGGCAGGGGATCTTTGGGACACATGGATGGGGGAGAAGGGGTTGAAGGACACTGATGCTTATTGAATACTGTGTTCCAGGCTCTGTTGGAGGTAATGCTGACTGCTAGAGGCTGTAATGCCACCTCCCATGATATGAGGTGTCCTTCCCCAGCCAGAGTGCTGCAGGGCAGGCCCAGATCTGGCATCAGCCACAGCTCTGACAGCCCCCCAGTCCTCACCAGCCAACAGACACACCTCTGGACTTTGGACTGGGCTCCCTGAGGAAAGGGAGATGTCTGATTGATTAGGGATACCCAAAAGATTTATCTAAGAATGCTTGTCGATGTGTGTTTAAAGAACAAGACCTTTAGTTCCAATATTAGACCAGGTGACCGCCATCTTGACTTTTGTCATTCTCTGAACAAATAGCTCCACTCTGCTCTGAAACAGTTGGGGTGACCCCTGCTGGTCACCTCAGGAAATCCCATGTCAAGCAGAACATGTGTAGAGTCTTTCATTCTTTCACCACACACACTTTTCACCTACTCTCCCTGGCCTGTGCTAAGTGCTGTTGACACAAAGATGATAAAAGCATGGTCTTGACCCTCAAGGAGCCCGGATTCCAGTGGTGGGAGGCAGTTGGAGTAAATATTGGAGTAATGGAGTAAATATTTTGAATGTGAGAAGTTGCAGGACTTCAGGAAAGGGTCCCTAACTATGAAAATTGGGATGACAGGGTATAGTTCTAGCAAAGATTCCACACTGCAAATGGTATTTGAGCTTTGCCATGAATACGAATGCTGGATGAAATTTCTCCCAGCAGAATAGCTGCGGGCCTAGCTATCTTCCCTAGTAGGGCAGATAAGACAGGAAGAGGAGAAGCCAGACTAGATAGATTTTACCTGGTTCTTGGGAAGGAAAGCTATGGGGCCGAGGTACGTTGTGTCTCCCATCCCAAATGTTTAGTACGTGAACAAACTGAGCACCAGGTTCACCCAAAGGTGGGCTCTGTGATTAACTTCTATCAATATCATTTTTACTTGAAGTTCAGTGGCAATGACATAAAGTGGTGTTGGGTAAAGAATATAGTAACAGGGGTTAATTAAAAATAGCAAAAGAATATACACAAATCCCAAATCTACCAAAGAAGTTATCTATGTCTCCCAGGAAATCTCATTAAACTATATGTGATACGTTTGCAGGTCTGGGCTATCTTAATAGGAGTACGGTTTCCAAAACATGGGAGGTGACTTCCATTTTTTCCTTTATGTCTTAATTTACATGAAGTGTGTTGTCCTCTGAATGCTACAAAGGATTCAGGAAAAGGGAAACATGTTCAGAAAAGAGAAGCAGGATGCTAAGGGGACAAGAATTTGTGTTTAAAGAACTTGAGAACCTTAGCCTGGAGAAGAGAAAGCGCATGGGGGAAATAAAAATCTCTTTTTGGATGGTCAAAAGACATTCCTGTGGTTCTATTGTCCCCAAAGGATGGTGTATGACCCATGACTGAAAGGTCAGGTGAAGGCAAGGAAAAAAACTTCTAGTGCTTGGGCTGTAGATGGCTCACCATCTACAGATGAGACAGGCTGTTCTTTAAGGTAGTGAGTTCCCCTCTCCTGGAAAGCTCCAGCAAAGGCTGGAGCTAGTGTCATAGAATTCCTAACCACTTCAGGAGTCTTCTCTAACCCTGGGAGACACTGAAATCCTGGATGCTTCTCAGTTACAAGAAACAGCAAGCCTAAAGATCCCATTCCAGGATTCTGGTATTCTCCATTCTGAAGTCTCAACAAAAATATCTCATTTTCTAAACCGCCACTTCTTTTCCTCCACCTCCCTCCCTTCCAGAAATATCTTAAATTGGTCCCTATGTCAGAAAGCATGGTAGAATAAATGAATTAAGTCAGACAAACACAGATGTCAGCGGCTGCAGGACAGAGGCAGAGTGGATGCTGGCTGAGGTCCCACCCGTTTTAAGCTGGAACCCCAAGCCGGCAGCCTGCTGGCCAGGCCCATTCCCACGCTGCTCCTGCCCTTTTTGCTTTCTCTCCCATCCATTATTATAAACTCGCTGCTTAAAATAGCAAGGTAAAAGCAGAGTCCATCCCCCAGGGTGACATCTGGGTTCTGCTGCGGCTCGTGGGCACGGGGACCTTGCATCCATCACAGAAAAGTTTAGAATACAATCTCCAGGAAGTGGTGATCTAGAGTACCAGCCCATAAAAGGAAAAAGTATTTAGTAATGTTTGGTCTTTGAGCAGCTTCTTCTTTAACCCATTTTCAGGGCCGTTCTTTGCTGCTTCTCCAGTCTGGTTAGTAAAGGGTCAGGGGGGGTCAATGCCAAGAGCTAATTAGATCTCTTGACTCTGCTGCATCTGCCTCCAGCCAGTGCTTAAGGAGCACCTGGCCCATTTTACAGGAAGGGAAATTAAGGTCCAGAGAGGGGAAACAACTTGACTGCGTCCAGTTAACCTTTGCACCTGGTACAACTTATCCAGGAGCCTCTGCTGGGATGTCTATCCAATTGTCCCTAACCATATTTAAATATTTTATGTGCTCCTGCTCATGAAAGAAAGCAAACCGATATTATTTTGTTCATGCCTTCATTCATCAGATAACTTCTAGGTTTCCTACCGAGTACAGGACACTATACTGTGAGTATTTTAAGTACTATCTTATATAACCCCCATAACTAGCTTTTATTATCATCACTTAATATATGAAGGAACTAGGGCTCAGAGAGGTTCAGCAAATTGCTCAGGGTCACACAGCTAGTAAGTGACTGTTCAAGGATTGTCATCCAGACTAGCCTAACACCAAGGCCCATCATCTTTCCCCTTTTCTGCTCTGCCTCCTCTACTAGGAGGTCTGCTAGGACATAGCACAAAAGCCTAGCATGGAGGCCCCTGTGCCTTAGGGGAGAAGTGGAGTGTGTGACCCTAGGGAGACTAAGGATGATGGCAGGGCAGGGAGGAGGAAGCAGGATCCACAGGCAGGTTGTTAGGCCAGGGATCTCATGAGAGTGCACGGCCCCCACTGTGTGGTACAGCAAATTTGTTCCTTCATCCCTCCATTCACGGTCTGCCAGCACATCCATTCACACCCTCACTTCAGACTCTTCTGTTCACACAACTGTCCATTGGTTTGTCCATCCAATCATCCACCCGAGAAAGTCCCACCCTTGTTAGGTCAACAGTACAGGCTCTGTCCCTGAAACAGCTGCTGTGGGACCCTGTGGGCTGCAGAGACAGGGCAGGGGGATGATAGAAGAGGTGGCTCAGACAGAGTGGCCACACTAGCACAAGCCTGCCCTGACACCTCCATCCTGCACACCACAGCCAGCCAGAGGGGCTTTCTGCACTCATGGCCAGCCTTGGGGAGAGCTGGAGCCACAGGAGGTAGAGAACTGGGAGTCTAGCCCTGCCTTGATGTCTCAAAGGCTGCTATATTCCCACAAGCAGAGTCAGGGTTTAGAAATGGTTGGCCTTCGCAGCGACTATCCCTCAATACTCTCAGCAACCCTGGAAGGTGGGGCATGTAATGCCATTTTTATTAAAGTTATAAATAGTCCCCTCTTACAGATGAGGTCATGGAGGCTCAAAGACTTGCCCAAAGTCACATGGCCTATGAATGGCAGTGCTAGGAGTTCCCTGAATATGGGTCTGACTCTCCAGCTTGAGGGGGGCACCCTTGGCAGGCAGTGGTCTCCCACAGTGACCACAGAGATGCCTCTCCCACAGCCTTGCAACCTTCCCAGGAGAGACCAAACCCCTCTCTGAAACCGTAACACCCTGGAACACAGACTGCAAGTTGAGTGGAGCAGATTCTTTCTGTTATGGGCATCAAGGGAAGAGCCAAGAGGCCCTTCTGGGAAAAAATGGGTTAACTCAGCCTCCACTGACCTCTCTGAAGTGACTCAGTATTCTCAGAAGAGAGTTTTTTTGTTCTTCCAGCTTTGAATTTTTGCTTTCATTTTAGCAGCACAAAGAATGTGGAAGAGATTAGGTTGCTATTAATACCACTGCTCTATCTCTAGATGGAGAACTTGATGGAGGGGATTGTCTGGGGTGACTGCACATGATCTCTCTTTGTCCCTCCACAAATCCAGAAGGGGCCGGGGGCGCCCTGGAGACTGGCCAGTCCTGCTCCCTGCTCTCCTCTTTGTGGATAGGGAATTGAGGTCCAGACAGGGGCAGGCACTTGACCGAGGCCACACCTGTAAGTGAGGGGTAGAGTCAAAGAAGGCCCCAGAACACAGCACTCTCTGGCTTTTTAGTTTGAAGACATGGCTTATAATAAAGTGGAAGCAAGTGTGTCTGCTGTGAAAGTGTGTGTCCTCCTTATCCTCTTTCCCTTGCTCACTCACTGTCGTGGGAGAGACAGGTATACCCTCACCTGCACTCACACTAGGGCTGTCCTGGACAGACTCGAAAAATCTTCTTAGGCATCAGAGATCAGCTGAAAGTTCTGACAGGTGCCCCTGGCAGTCCCTGTGCCTGGCCAACTGCAGAGATGGGTTTTGCACCTCCACAGGTGACCTGGAGAGAGGCTCTACCTTGGGAGAGCCCCAACCTGCTTCTTAACCTTGGAATGTGGTGAGGGGCTTAGGATCTTGACAGATTGAGTTATAATTCTCCTCCCGCTCCCTGGATGGATTAATCTCCCTGGCCTCAGTTTTCTCGTTCGTAAAGTGGAGGTAATATGTAGTGCCTTGCTTTTAGGGCTGCTATAAGGATTAAATCAGATAATATGTGCAAAGTGCTGGCACATACTCAGCAAGTTCCTTTACCATTTTCCAAACTGGCCACTGAGTTCTCTTAGCCATGGAAGCAACAAAACCAAGCCAAGGCCCAGACAGTCTGGTGTTCGTCCTAGGTTGCTCAGAGTTCCCAAATTTATCTCTTACCAGTAAAGGACACTCATTCCTGATCTATACTGTGGCTGCCCCGGGAACTGTGCTATTATTAATTCCATGTATGGGCTGGGGAAAGTCCCAGGTCTGTGCTGTGGTTAGTCCCAGGTCTATGCTGGGTAAAGTCCTAGATCTATGCTGGGGCCAGTCCCAGGTCTGTGCTGAGGACAGTCCCAGGTCTGTGCAGTGGTCAGTTCCACATCTGTGCTGGGGACAGTCCCGGGTCTGCATTATGGTCAGCTCCACGTCTGTACTGGGGACAGTCCCAGGTCTGTGCTGTGGTCAGTTTCTCATCTATGCTAGGGACAGTCCCAGGTCTGTGGTGTGGTCAGTCCCAGGTCTGTGCTGTGGTCAGTTCCACGTCTGTGCTGTGGTCAGTCCCGGATCTGTGTTGTGGTCAGTTCCTCGTCTGTGCTGGGGACAGTCCCAGGTCTGCTGTGGTCAGTCCCAGGTCTACATGGTTTCAAAACCTCAATTCTTTCCACTATCCCTGTGTGGATGATGACTCCCAAAGAACAGAGGTTTTCATTCTACCAGTGAGGGGAGACCAGTATGGAGCCTCTGCTGAAAGGGCCCAGCTGCAGTGTCTGGCCAAGCACGTGCTTGGACTGCACCAGATAGGGGGTGACTGGATGACTGAAGGGGCACAGCCACACCCAGCCTGTCATGGGGAGCCCCGGATTCTCTCCTGAAAGAGGATTTAGGTTGAAGGAGAAATCAGGGGAGGAGGGACAGCGGGGAAGGGCAGAGATGTGGCCAAAGAGCCTGTGAGCTCCTAAAGGGAGGAGGAAGAAGGTCCCCTCCACCCCAACTTTGCCCCCTCAACACAGCCCTGCAGTCCAGCGGCTGGAAGCCCAGGGTGGTGACCTCGTCTGATTTGAGGAGACTGCCTTGAGCACCCCACCTCTCCCAGGATGTGCTTCTCTGAAGGGAACCTTCTCAGGACCCAGTTTTCTCTGGCATGCTCCTCACTCCTGAAGAGCTCCCATAGGCCTTGTTGACTGGAGGTGCCCTGGGAGGGAGCCAGTACCATGCCAGGCCACATCCTGAAGAGAGGCCAGGCCAGCCCCAGAGGAGGGCACATGGCCCTCAACTGGGCAGGGAGCAGGGAGAGAACAGTCACCAATGTGCCTCACTTCCCTTGTACCTCCTTCCCTACTGCCCTCCCTTCAGGCAAGTGGCCAGGCTGTTCTGTGCCCACCACCTGAGCAGGGCTGTCACCACAGGAGGTGGAAAAGAGGGAGTCCAGCCCTGAATCTTAGGTCTCAGAGAAATAGAAAGGGCTGAGGGCTCAGAACATAGATTTGGGAGCAAACATAGCACCAAAAGTAGGTTTCCCTTCTCTGAGACTAGTTAGCACAAGAGCAAAGGAGAGGCAGGAGAGGTGGGGAAGCTGAGTGTGGTGTGCTGGCTGCTGGGGGGAGGGGGCGCTGTACCCCTGGGGAGGCGGGGAAACTCCAGCTCAGAACAGGGAGGTATGGGGCCCCGTTTCCCAGGCAGAAGTTGGCAAGAAGACCCCAAAGAGAGGAAATGGCTATCTGGTATGTCTAGATAGGTAAGACCCTTAGACATCCTTGTGGCAATTCTCATATCCCTGGGGCAAGGGGGGGGGGTGCAGCACAGTAATTTCTGTGCACCCAGGAGGAGAGAATTGCCAGACCTGAAGATACATCAGGAAGGATGATTCCTGATGGTACCCACCAGCCAAAGACTGACAGAAGCGTAATGGACTTTGCCAAATGCCAGCTAGGACATGACAAGGAGCATCAGGCATTGTCCTCACCGTGACTCCTGGGCACTCTGGAAGCCTCCTAGAACTTATACGCCACTCTGGAGAAAGAAGAGGGTTGAGGAAATCCTGAAATGCTGGAGATCGAGGTTCTATACAACTTGAAAAATGGTCAAGCCAGGACAGGACCTCCTTGCTTCCCCCTGCTCCCTGCCTCTCCACACCCCTCCCTGCCTCCTCCCTTGACCATACTGGGGGAATAAGCCAAAACATCTCCCCAGGTTTCCTTCCCAGCTTGTTCACTTCAGCAATTCTTTTTTTAAAAATAAGTCCGCTTAAAAAAATTTTTTTCTTCTTCGAAATATGCACAATTGCTCAATCGGAGGCAGTTCAAAGGTGCTGGGAATAGCAGAGAAATATCTGAACTTCCCATTTAGCTCCTAGCAGATATAAATCTTGCCTAGTTCTCTTTGTTCCAGGCCACTCAGCGGCCTCTTGTTTGAGTCATTCACTTCAGGGTGACATGAGTCATCATCCTGGGGTCAAGGACCACATGGTATTGCCAGGTCTGGGAGACCCCATAAAGGGCAGGACACCAAGGGGCCACCAGGAAGAAATGCAGGATTAGGAGCTGCACCCTAGGCCATGGCCTTGGCTCTGCCTTCCCCACATGGGTGACCTCTGGAGTCCCTGAGCCTGAGAAGTAGGTGGATTTCTAGGCCTGTCTAACATGTGCTTTGGAGAAGTCTCTCCAGTGATGTGCAGGAGCCTGCTTGTACCGGTCCACAAGAGGCTAACGTAATTTTAGGAATTTTGCAAGCTGGTCATTAAACACAGACACTATTAAAATTAAATTATATAAACTTACGATTCAATAAATTGCATTAAACATAAAGGAGGTAAGTAAAGTACCTTTTTCTAACTATTTTACTACACGTACTATTACCTAGCTATTGAGGTGCTGTGTTTCCGTCATCTCTGTGGACTGGGAACACTACAAGGATGCGCTACTGCCCATCTCTTCTCAATCCTATGTCAGCGATGTCGAGTTAGTGACTTAAAATTGGTCATAGTGGGCGGCACCTGTGGCTCAAAGGAGTAGGGTGCTGGCCCCTTATGCCAGAGGTGGCAGGTTCAAACCCAACCCTGGCCAAAATAAGTAAATAAATAAATAAATACTAATAAAAAAAATTGGTCATACTGAAGGTATCCATCTGTACCCCAGAAATTGGCAAATGCTGTGTATCAGGGACTCCCCCCTTGCCCCCTCCAGAAAGCCAGCTATTAAACATTTACCAGCACATCACTGAGCCCTCAGTCCCAGGCCCCCTGCTACTTGCTCCTGCCAGGAAACAGAAAGAACTGACTTTAAATCACCCCATTATAGCATTGTTATGGGGATCTAACTGCCAAGTGCCTTTGGATTCCTCCTCCCAAGTGTACCAAGGCCCCTCATGCACACCAGGTCCCTGATAGAGCCATTGTTTCTTTCCCTCCCCAGACATTCCTCCTGTACCCTGGAGGATGACACCCCAGCCAGAAACCCAGAGTCCTCAGGACTCCTCCATTTCTGCCTCGCCTCCTACCCCCACACACATTTGGTTAGACTCTGAGTCCTGTCAATCCTGGTTCAGAACTGTCTTTGATCGCTTCCATCTTCCCACCCCCACCACACCTGCATAGTGCTGTATGACCTGAGTCACTGCACCAGCCTCACTGGTCTCTTTACCTCTGGTCTGGCCCCTTCAAGACCCTCCACAATGGTGCCAGAGTAGTCCTTTAAAGCATAAATCAGATTGTCCTTCCCCTTATTCAGACCCTTGAGGATTCCCTTTTATCATGGGACCAGTTCTAAGTCAAGCCCCCAGCCCCTCTCTCTGGCCTTGTCCCCTCTTCCAGCCTCCATACACTTTATGTCCTAACCATAGAGGACCAACAGCCGACCTCCAAACATGCCCTACTTCTTTATGCCCTTCACACATATCCTTTTCCCTATACTTGGGCTGCCCACTATCCCCTTCCTATACCTTATGGACTCCTACTCATTCTTCAAGACCCTGCTCAAATATCCTCTCCACACCCATTCCTCCTCCTCTTCACTTCAGAAAGCTACTCCACTCCCATAGTTTCCTACTGCTGCGGTAGCAAATTACCAAACTCGGTAGCTTAAAACAACACAAATTTATCATCTTACAGTTCTAGAGGTTGAAGTTCAAAATAAAGTTTCAGTGGGCTATAATTCAAAAGCAGGCAGAACTGTGTTCCTTCCGGAGGCACTAGAGGAGAATCTATTTCCTTGCATTTGCAGCTTTAGCAATGCCTCCATTCCTGGGTGACCCCTCCTCCATCTTCAAGGCCAGCAGAGCAGCTAGCTTCTTTCTCCCCTTTGACCTTCCTGCCTCCTTCCTATAAATACTCATGATTACATTGGACCCACTCAGATAATCCAGGGTAATTTCCCCATCTGAATATCCTCAGTTTAATCATATCTGCAAAGGCCCTTTTGCCGTTTGAGGTAACATATTCATAGGTTCCAGGGTTAGGATGTAGACGTCTTGGGAGGGGCGGGGGGGTTAGCCGGACCTGGCCTATTCTTCCAAGAGCATTTTGCACAGACCTCAACTCAACTAGAATTTTGAGTACCTCAAGAGCAGGGACTCTGCCTTATTCACATTTTTATGAATTTTTATAAATATTCATATTTTTCTGAACTGCATCCAATATAGAGTCAAACACAGAATAACCACATACTGAATGTTTATTGAATTACTTAATGAATGGCACCCTCTCTCTAATAAGCAGATAAGAAAGCTTTGCTTTCACTGAAATCAGGATTCACACTGAGGTAGCAAACTCAAGTCCTTTGGGGGCCAATCAGGTAAGATAAATGACAGAGCCACCATGGAGTGATGGGGACCACAGTGGGCCAGAGAATACAGGTTATGTTTAACCTGGGTAGTTACTAATCATTTCTGGGATCATGAAGAAATACCACTCTTTCTTGGCCAGATCTGCCAATTTCTCAAGAAAAGCCAGAACCCCAACTTATACATGTTAAAGCTAATTCATAAACTCAGAGAAACACTCTGAAGGTCAAAGAAACAGAGCTCCGTTTGGGCAGATTCACTCTACAGGTGCCACCTCTGAATTATACTTGGAGATGTGTTCCTCTGGGCCTTATTTGCTAATTAATCTAATTCAAAACAAGCCTAATAAGCAGTGCCAAATACGTATGAACACCGTGTGCTCAGCCAGTGAGTCAAGTGAAGACTGACCCTCTCCAAAGACTGATGATTCCACATCCTGCCCACGTAACCCTGTCCTCTGGGTACTTTGAGATTGTGGGTCTCTCACTGGTGTCTGGGCCCTGGAGGAGGTGACTGGGGAAATATGCCTTTGCCTAGGCCCATATCATTTTTTCACGGGAGGCCAAGTCCTACTCCATGCAAAAGCATCTCACCAATCTGATGGCCATGGAAACATCACCAATCCAAACCGAGACTAAAATGGACAGCAAGCATGAGATGTGGTACTGCCAGAGCAGTGGATATTTGGGAGTGAAATGGGCTGGTTCCACCCCTGCTCTGCTCCTTACAGCCCAGGGGCCCTTCAAACAATCAACTGATCTGGGTTCAGTCCACCATTGGTAAAACAGGGCTCAGATTCTTCACAAAGTATCCAGCACATTGTGGACACTTAAGTGTTCCCTGAGTCATCTGTGAGAAAAGAGAATATTTTGTTAAAACAAGTCACTTGTGCTTCATGCAACAGAGGACTATGACCTAGGGACTGTCCTTGCCATGCAAGTTGGGTGTTCTGGTTTTCCAGCCCACAGCAGATGAAAAGAAGCAAGAAGGAACAACTGAGCACAAGTAAAGAAGCAGCGACACTCTCAAGAGCAAATACAAGGCCTCGCTTAGCGCAGACGCGGGCGCCCTCAGCACAGGCAGCTGCTTCCTTACTCCTTCCTAGTCATCAAGCTTATGCCTGGGTCACTGACCCCACCAAAAACTGTTAGGCATGAATGAAGCAAAGCTCTGATGCTGGCTGCTTGGAAAAGACAGGAGAACAGGTTCCATTTTCAAGCAGTTTCATCCAAAATGGTTTAAAGAGTTAATGCTTTATACATAGCTGTTTTTGTTCACA